>CAMXCT020000906.1:0-197817 GCA_947184155.2 Cladocopium goreaui | reverse complement strand
AGACCCACAAATAAATATACACATGTTTGTTTCGAATATGGGTATATTTATTTGTATATTTATACATCTCTCTCCCTCTCTCTCTTCTACCTTTATATATGTCCCTACTCTGTCCTGGGACCAGTCACCCTGTCACCCTTTCCCGAGTTTTTTTTCTCCGTCTGCAAGACGCGCGGTGTCTCAAGCCTCCCTGCATTCCATCATCCCATTTTCATTCTCTTTGGCTCTGCCTCGTCAGATTCCTCCTTGTCGCGCTCCTGTGAGTGGTCCGTGTGCTCCGGTTCCTGTGTCTTCTCCTTCTGTTCCTTTGCCTTCTCCTTCTCCTGCTCTTGGTGCTTGGGCGGTGCTTGAGTCCGATCCTCCTCCTGCTCTTGGTGCTTGGGCGGTGCTTGAGTCTGATCCTCCTCCTGCTCTTGGTGCTTGGGCGGTGCTTGAGTCTGATCCTCCTCCTCCTTGGCTTCCTCGGGTGGAAGTGTACGTTTATGTGGTGGCAACCCTAACGGGCTTCGTGGCCGCACCCTCCACGGCGGAGGAGGGACCAAAATGCCTTTCCCCGCCAACCCACCCTTCCCCTCCTCAGCACCCTTGTCCTGGTCCATAGCCCCAGCACCCTTGTCTGGCATGGGTGAGCTCCCCTTCCACTTCCCCCACGTATCCGCATCTGGTTCATCTTCTACCCAGACCCAGCGCCCTGACCACTTCCTGTTTTTTCCTCCTGTCCCCCATGCTGCGCCACGTCCGGAGGCCATGGCAAGTTCAGTGTCCGTGCGTGTGTCTTTTTTCACAGATCGGGACATTGTTATATACATGTGCACATATATATATATAATATTGTGACATTGGTTGTGTATGTATCTGTTTGTTCCAGGGGACACACCCCGACAAAAAAAGACGCATACGTTTACTGCCTATAATGCCTACATCCAGGCACTTGTTTATATATATATATAGATATATATAGATATATATATATACATATATATATATATATAAATACAAGTCGTCTAAACATCACCGCGTGCTTTGAGCAAGACAGAGCGCAATGGCACACTTGGGATCAATGGCACACTTGGGATTGCAAACTTCACAGGTTTTGATAAATAAATAAATGTATATATATATATATATTTATATATTTATTTATCACGTATATATATGTCTATATATATATTTGACAGTCTTCAACTTTTCTGTCATTGGGTGGCTGGGGCCAGCTAGCCGAGTAGACACATATGCATTTTTCAAAAAACAACTACCTATATATTTATATATATATATATTTGCAGTGTATATATATAGAGTACACACTATAAGTCTTTTTTTCCTAAAGCCATGGTTTCCCCGTCTTGCCCCTGCCCCCAACTGTCCTGCTCTGGGTGAAGTTGGGGCTCCATGGGTGGAAGCTCTTTTGGTGGATCCTCCTGTAGCTGGAGAATGGGGAGCAAGGTGGCGTATATATATATATACATACATATATATATATACATATATATATATATACGCATATATATATATATATAAATATACGCATATCAGAAGAGCTGCACTTGTGGGTAACTTCATAGAATACAAGTATATTGTGTAGTTGGCCCTTCCGAATTCTCAGGTATATATATTTGTAAATAAATAAATCTGTATATATATATTTATATATATATATATATATTCCCATATATAGATATTCCTGGGTCGGAACGAGCTTTGGCGAGTATCCTGAACCCAATCAGCCACATTCTAACTCTTCTTATTCCAATTCAAAAGACCACCGGCCAAAACCCACAGATTGGGAAAATATGTGCATACAAATATAGTTGTGCTTTGTTATTGTTTCATTTTGCATCATGTTGCATCATTTTTTTGCCCAATGAGCTCTGGCTAAAAATCGTGTTTGCCTCTTGGGTCATGTTATATATATAAAAAATATATATATATACAAGTAGGATTGCTTTCATGTTCCTGGTGGTTGCCTAATGTAAACAATAGAACCCCTTTCCTGTCGCCCGTCCTACCCGCAACGGTCCTTGGCTGTTTGGTGGCTCACGTCGGCTCCGTGTTCTTTGGCTTCCCGCTGTTCTGTTGGTGGATCTGCTGGTGGATCCTGCAACCACCAAAAATTAAAGCAAGAAAGAACCCAATTAGCCACATTCTAACTCTTCTTATTTCAATTCAAAAGACCACCGGCCAAAACCCACAGATTGGGAAAATATGTGCATAGAAATATATTTGTATATACATAATTACATTGGGATTGTTTTCATGTGAGTGGTGGTTGTGCAAACACTTTCATCCTGTGCATATTTGCACCTTTATGCTGAAAACAATGATAGATGCCAAGAGCGACAGAACTCTCAAGGGATGGCCAGCTTTCCTGAAAGCGCTCAAAGCGAAGTCCAATGATCTCACCCCCATCGAACATGTTTGAATCTTCAACAGGACATCCAAGATCTCGGGCATCTTCAACCGTAAGGATTCTCATGTCCAAGATCTTCGTGGGCCCCAAGTAAGTTTTGGTGTAACCTGAGATGGCCAAAGAAGTCAAAGACAAAAACCAACATGGCCAATTCCCCTTTGTTTTTTACCGTTTTCGATAAGAACTTTAAAAGGTAAGTAGTGCCAGCGAAGGTCCCAAACGGAAGACTGCATGAGTGGCTCCCTCACATCGTGCTCGCCACAATGAGGCCCTTCGAAATTCCCAGACTTTGCTACCACTCTTGATAGCACAGTACCACGTCTTGTTCATAGGAAAGTGGACAACCTTTTTCCATTTCTCCTGAACACCATAGTGGTCCAGCGGTACCCAAAAATGACAAGAAAACACCATTTCAAATCAAACTCTGATTCTGTATGGGCTTGCCCGTCTTCGTACCCCTCAACTGTCCTCCACTGAATGACGGTGGGGCTCCATGGGTTCAAGCTCTTTTGGCAGATCCTCCTATAGAAATGTATTTATATATATATAAATACAGCTGGAAAGATGGGGAGCAAGGTGGCGAACATATGAATATACACATATGTATGTGTGTATGTAAATGTATGTATATATATATGTAAGGGTTGCCCTTGCGGGTAACTTTGTGAAATACAAGTATTTTGTATAGTTAACCCTTTCCAGTTCCTAGTTATAAATAAGTATATAAATCAATAAATATATATGTATAGTGAATGTATATAATATTTACACAAGAAAACAGTATGTAGATACCTTTTTGCATATATTGCAAAACTATATATACACACCTTTGGTCTTTTTGCACATACACCATTAGGTGCGTAGATATTACCCAAGGGTAGGGGTTCATGTCACCATGGGCCGGACCTTTTGCCAGTATCCCGGAACCCAATCAGCCACATTCTAACTCTTCTTATTTCAATTCAAAAGACCCCGGCCAAAACCCACCGTAAATAAGGGGGCGACCAGCATGTTTCTTTTGATTTCCAGCACCCTTCCAAACGCCTTTGTTCCCTCTGCCACACTCTCCGGTGTCCTTGGCCTCTGCGTCAAGCTCTTCTGGCTCTTGAAGTGGATGCTCCTAGGTTGGCAGAAGAAAAGAGCATGGGCGTATATTATTTGTGAGCCAAGATGTCAACTCATCCCAGAAAGAACCCATCCTGCCAAAATCTCTTTTCCAATATCTATATATATATATATACATACATATTTATATTTCTATATTCATTTATTTGTTTATCAATTTCCATGTATATATACATTTTTTTCGCAGAGTAGCACCCCTCTCCAGTCCCCCATCCTATATACCACCAATTGTCCTGGGCTGCTTCGTGGCTCACGTCGGCTCCCTGGTCTTTGGCTTCCAGCTGTTCTGTTGGTAAATCTGCTGGTGGATCCTGCAACCACCAAAAAAATCAAGACAGGAAGAACCCAATCAGCCACATTCTAACTCTTCTTATTTCAATTCAAAAGACCCCGGCCAAAACCCACCGTAAATAAGGGGGCGACCAGCATGTTTCTTTTGATTTCCAGCACCCTTCCAAACGCCTTTGTTCCCTCTGCCACACTCTCCGGTGTCCTTGGCCTCTGCTCCAAGCTCTTCGGGCTCTTTGGGTGGATGCTCCTGGGTTTGGAGAAGAAAAGAACATATTTGTACTTGTATATATATATATATATATATATTTGTTATATAGCCAAGATGTCCCCTCATCCCAGAAAAAAAACATTGTGCCAAAAACGCTTTTCCAATGTGTATATATATATATATATTTTAGCATAGGGTTCAAGATAGGTGGTAGAGGCGTAAGTAAGATCCAAATGTCGGTACGTACGGCTGGTAGGTTTGGTTTCTTGGTACGGTTACGGTGTAATGTGGTGACGTACGGTTGGTACGCTTTGGGTCGGTACGCTTGGTACGCTTAGTTAAGGTACGTTTGTCCGCTTCCAAACGTACCGGACCGTACAGTGAACCGTACATAACACCCGTCCCACCGACCCGTTCCCGTTAAGGGGAGGGGTCAAGGGGGGGGCGTTTTGGGATGTAACAATATTATAAATTATAATATATATTTAAATTTTAGTAATTTAGTATGCGGTACATCCAAAAAACGCCCCCCTTTGGACCCCCCCTAATATGGTACGGACGGTGGTACGGTTTGACGGGTACTGGTACGGTCGGTTTACGGTCGGTACGGTGGTAAGGGTACCAACGTTACCTTACTAAGTTACAGCGTACCTACCCCAAAGCGTACACAGCTCCCAAGCGCCCAAGCGTAGGTACGTATCTTATAGCTGGATATCACGGCACCTATCTGGAACTGAGATAAATATTAGATAGGATATATGCATATGTATATATATATATATATGTATGATTTTTTGTCCATGTGTATACAAATATATGTATATATATATACATACCAAAATTGAGCCCTTCTCGCGTCCCCTTCCTATATACCACCAATTGTCCTGGGCTGCTTCGTGGCTCACGTCGGCTCCCTGGTCTTTGGCTTCCAGCTGTTCTGTTGGTAAATCTGCTGGTGGATCCTGCAACCACCAAAAAAATCAAGACAGGAAGAACCCAATCAGCCACATTCTAACTCTTCTTATTTCAATTCAAAAGACCCCCGGCCAAAACCCACCGTAAATAAGGGGGCGACCAGCATGTTTCTTTTGATTTCCAGCACCCTTCCAAACGCCTTTGTTCCCTCTGCCACACTCTCCGGTGTCCTTGGCCTCTGCGCCAAGCTCTTCGGGCTCTTTGGGTGGATGCTCCTGGGTTTGGAGAAGAAAAGAACATATTTGTATATATATATATATTATATATATATTATATATATATTATATATATATATATATTTGTTATATAGCCAAGATGTCCCCTTATCCCAGAAAAAAAACAATTGTGCCAAAAACGCTTTTCCAATGTGTATATATATATATATGCATATGTATATATATATATATGAATGATTTTTTGTCCATGTGTATACAAATATATATATACATACCAAAATAGAACCCTTCTCGCGTCCCCCTTCCTATATACCACCAATTGTCCTTGAGTGAGTGAGTGAGTGAGTGAGTGCGTGCGTGCGTGCGTGAGTGAGTGAGTGAGTGAGAGTGAGTGAGTGTGAGTGAGTGAGAGTGAGTGAGTGAGTGTGTGTGTGAGTGAGTGAGTGTGAGTGAGTGAGTGAGTGAGAGTGAGTGAGTGTGAGTGAGTGAGTGAGAGTGAGTGAGTGTGTGTGTGTGAGTGAGGAGGGAGGACGGGAAGGAGGAGGAGGAGGACGAGGAGCGGATACAGAACTAAAAACAAAAACCCCACACGTCAATGTGGGGAAAAAAGCAGCAGGTTTGGCAAGTGGCACCTTGACAGCTTCCTTGGGCCCTGCTTTTCCTTCTGTCTCTCCTCTTCCTGTGGCCTGGTGGACAGATTGTATTTGCACCAAGAAAACAAGACAATAACTCAGAAATAAAAAACTTTCACAGCAAGCCTTCGATCTGATCACATTTCTCGGATCAGTAGGTCTGGCCTGAACACAGTTAAGTCAAAAAACAATTGACTAGTAAATTAACTACATTGACACAAGAACTAAAAAATGATTTATTGATTTCTGTGCATGCTGAGGCGCAGGCCTTCTCTGCAGGAGCTTTTCCCCCGATAGGCTCCCATATTGAAGCTGGTAATGGCTTCGGCAATGGCCTCCTGGACCTCTCTGCAGGTGGTGCTGCAGGCAGTGCCGCTGGAGGTGCCCCTGACGTGGGTGGTGCCGCTGGTCGTGCCCCTGCTGGTGCCCCTGGTCGTGCCCCTGTGGTGCCCCTGCTGACATGGGTGGTGCCCCTGGTCGTGCCCCTGCTGGTGCCCCCGTCTGGTGGTGGTGCTGACATGGAGGTGGTGCCCCACATGGGTGGTGCTGGTCGTGCTCCTGGATGTGTTTTTGACATGGGTGCCCCTGGTCGTGCCCGTGCTGGTGCTCCTGACATGGGTGGTGCTGGTGGTGCTCCTGGAGGTGTATTTGACATGGGTGGTGCCCCTGGTCGTGCCCCCTGCTGGTGCTGCTGACATGGGTGGTCCCCCCCTGGTGCTGGCCCTGTTTGCCAAGGTGCTCCAGGTCGTGCCCCTGACTCTGGTGTGGGTGCTCTGGGAGCAGCTGGGGCTGGTATTCCTCTTGGATCTCTCGGTCTGGAAGCAGCTGGACCCATTGGTGGTGCTGCAGGTGGTGCCCCTTGACGAGGTGGCCTCAGGGGAGGTGGCACTCTTCCTGAAGGTGCCCCCCACTCTGGTGTGGGTGCTGTGGGTGCTTTGGGAGCAGCGGTCCAGGGCCAGGGGCTGCTGCTTGTCCAGGGTGAGGGGCTTTTGTTTCAGCTGGAGCTGCTGGTGCTGTTGGTGCACATGGAGCGGGGCAGCTGGGAGCAGGGCAGCTGGGGCGGCTGGGAGCAGCTGGGGCAGCTGGGGCAGGTGGGCCTGCTGCTCCCATCATGGCATATTGGCAAGGGGCTCGGGGCATCGCTGCCAGCACTGCAGCAGTGTTCACTGCAGCGGAGGCCTCTGCTGCCGAGTCCCTGGCCAACAGCAGGTGCCTCGCCAGGTTATTGGCACCCCCAGTGAAGCCCAATTGCTGGACCACCCATTCCAGCAAAGCCCACAGCAGGCGGATTTGCTCCCGCTCACGGTCGCCTGACGGGGCCTTCCCTGCTCTGTTGCGCTTCGGCCCCATGGCTGCGCTGCACGTCAGGTGTCAGATCTAAATTAAAGTCTATCTATGCCCTGAAGTCTGAGCTGATTGGGGTTATGTTGATTGATGACTGCTGCTTGTCTTTAAGGTCTATAATGTGATCAGGTGTGAAAGCTGACTCTGCTTACTGCCTGTCTCTGACACCTGCGCAGTTCCCGGCGGGAGGGGGTGAGATGTGATACAGCAAAGGTGCAATGATATAAAGTGACTGTCAGTGTATCTCTGAGTACATTTTGATGGCTGATTTGTGACGGTCAGTGAGGTGTCAAAGGTGCGAAAATATGTCAATGTGAAAATGCTGATTAATGATATGCCAGTGAGTGTGTGTGTCTGAGAACATTTCAATGGCTGATCCAGTGATTTATCTCGAATTATCTCCAGTCCAACATTGAGAATTATGATTTTGTGACAATGAAAAACATGTCACTGGTGAGAGCCAAAATTTGATTGCAGCCGGCACATGAACTATGTCACTATGTTTGATGCAAGCTCAAATAGTCCAAGCACTCATTTCTAAATCATGATCATAGATGCATCCAACACATCCAGGTAGTCATTTCCAAGTAACAAACAATTTCCAAATCACAATCCAAGGTTCTACTCATCTTCCCATTGTCATCATCATAGATACATCCAACATAGCCTGGCAGATAACTGCAGTAAATCACAGTCTTTGTGGCATTGAACATACCATGCAGCATCAGTAAGAACAGCAGAAGTGTCAGAGTCTGTTGCTTTGCAGCACAGACAATACCTTTGCAGCACATAGTATGTGGTGCTTTGCAGCACAGAGGTTGCTTTGCAGCACCTGGTGCTTTGCAGCGCAGAGGGTGCTTTGCAGCACGGAGGGTGCTTTGCAGCACGGAGGGTGCTTGCAGCACGGAGGGTGCTTTGCAGCACACATGAATGGGCTTTGCAGCACAAAACATAATATGTGCAGTGAGATCATCATGTGTGTGTGCATGCAGTGCATGCACGCCAAACAATGCCAGGACACACATCACTGAACCTCCACATGAAAACCTTGGTTTCCGTGGGTGTTGTCACAAGACAACATTGTGTGATTGATGCTAAACAGTCAGTGAGGTTAGTGACTGTTAGCGTTTGTCAGATGCATAAAAACATGGTTGACATGCTGCAAAATGTGTTGGACATGCTACAAAGCATGGTAGGCACAATGCTGCAAAGGTGCTTTGTACACTATCAAGGTGCTTGGCAGCACATGCTGAATTTTGAAGCAGCACACAATGCTTTGCAGCAGCAAACACTATGCTTTGCAGCATGCCTACACCATGCCTTGCAACACACACACACACACACACACACACACACACACACACACACACACACACACACACACACACACACACACACACACACACACACACACACACACACACACACACACACACCACACACACACCACACACACACACACACACACACACACACACACACACACACACACACACACACACACACACACACACACACACACACACACACACCCACCGTAATTTGGATGTTGTGGCTTGTTACCAGCACACATTTCAGCATACACCCCAATGTCTGAAGCTGCGCGAGAGATGGTTCTGTTTGTTGGAACAGGTCCTTTCAGGACTTCCTACACGGAATGGACTAATCCTCATGGGAGATTTCAACAGCTCCCTGAGTGCTACTCCCAGAGTCATAGGTACCTCCACCTTCAAATGGCGGGGCAAATCTCATGCTGGTACAAAACATACAGATCAGGCACGCCTCTTGCAAATTTTGAGACATTTTGCACTGATTGCTGTCAATACTTGGTCATCTAGATTGGGCCCAACGTATGTGCATGGCGAGGTGGCCAGCAGACTGGATTACATATGCCTGCGGCAAATGCATGCGGATGGTGAATCCAAGAACGTGCAGTACTTATGGGATGCCCCTTTCTTGGCGCAACAAGAATATGGCCATGCTCCCATGCTCTGCACTGTGGCCAAACAGTGGATTCCGCTTCATTCACACCGTCGGATCCAACAGGTGACAATGCAACAAAGACAGCAGAGTCGACAGGCGTACATGACTGACTCACAGGAATGGAGAGATTTCACTCAGCAAACGGCAGATCAACTTAAGCATGTTTTTCAAGCCGCAGAAACAACTGCAGATGATTTCCTGGGGCAGATGCACTCAAGGATGATGAACACTTTTCATTTGCATTTTCCTGCTGGCCAAAACAAGCGCAACCCTGAACATTGGCGGGTGGCCCTCCCGACATTGCTCAACAAGTGGGAGCATCGACGACAGATGCTGAGGCCAGGCCTGGGCACAGCTCGAAATGTTTTCAGAGTTTGGTTTCATGCCACCAAGTTTGCTGTTTTGAAACGTTTTCATCGTAGGCAGTCCCATCTCACTAGGAAATTACAGTTTCAAGGCATTGTCAATGAAGCAGCTGCTGCGGCAGCCAAACATGACACTCACAAACTTTTCCAACTAATCAATCGGTTTGCACCCAAACAGCCCAGAAAGCAGATCCAACTCAGAAATCAGCATGGCTACATGGCCAGCCCGATTGAAGGAGCAGCACTCATGAACAAATTTGTGATGGATACATGGTCTGGACCCAGCTCCATGAACTTGCGTTTTGATGAAGCCCCAGGTGTACCTTTCACGGTGAGACAGCTTGAGAGAGCCATTGCCTTGATTCCCACGACCAAGGCGGTCGCCAAGCCATTTGCCCCTGGCGTGGTTTGGCGCCAGCATTCGAGCCTTCTTGCACCACTCATCCATGAAAAATTATGCACCTGGTGGTCTTTTAATCCCCCAATCATACCGAGTTCATGGCGCCATGGATGGCTATTCATGATCCCGAAACCTTCCAAGCCTCCGGTGACCCCCAATAACTTGAGGCCGTTGGCCCTCCAGGAACCGATAGGTAAGGCCATCATAGGGCTACTTATCCATCTAGCCATGAAAGAGGCTTCAGACCATTTAATCCTTTTCCCCCTTTGGGCATATTTAGAAAATAGGTCAACTCTTGATGCGATCCGAAGAGTAGGCTTGCATTGTGCGGCGGTTCGATTGCTCGTTTGCCAACAACGATCCACCCCCCACACAAGGGCACTGCAAATCCACCAATTTTCTTTTTACGGGGGGGCCCAAATTTGCATTGATCTCCGTGGTGCATTCGACAGTGTCAACCGCTGCAAACTTTTTGCCAGACTGAGGGAGCTTCACATCAGTGATGCCCTCATTAATTTGTTGGCCACGTGGCATGAAGATGCTTGCTACTTTGTGCAACATGAACACACAGATAGCCCCATTGCTGTTGGAAAGGGAGTGAGACAGGGGTGCAAGGCGGCACCTGGATTGTGGAATGGCTTCATTGTTCTCATGTTGCATGATTTGATGGCACACACACCTTTTTCCTGGATCCAAAGATGCGTCACAATTTACGCTGACGATCTGCATATTGGGGACTCCTTTGTCTCGTTGGAGGATTTTTATTTTTTTCATCGAGCACTAGGTTTTCTCATTTCAACCTTCGCATCCATGGATTTGCACATTAACACGAGCAAGTCAGCTGCAATCATTGAGCTGCGCGGCCGACAGAGTCTTGCCGTCAAAAGGCAATTGGTACAACATGACCACACTGGCGACAGCCTGAAAATCGTGCTGCCCAATGCCGAGACAGTGTACATCCCCATTTGCAAATCTACCAAATATCTGGGGGTTGTGATCAGTTATGGAAACTTTGAAGATGACAGCCTGAAACATCGGTTGAGCTTGATGCACACGGGCTTTCGACGTTTGCAGAAGTGGCTCACAGGCAAACATTGCCTCACAAGTGCGCAACGCTACAAACTATGGCTTACATGCGTTTATCCGATTTTGAGCTATGGCATTTTTGCATTGGGGTTGACACACAATGGCATTCAACTGGCCACGAAGCACATGATGGTCATGATTAGAAAATTGTTGCAGGATCACTCCTATGTCACAAGACGCACCAATCAACAGGTTCTGACAGATCATCATTTAAGATCTCCGGCGCGCTTGTTGCATGCCACTGCGGAAAACCTCCTGAGGACCCTGACTGAACGCAGTATGCATGTACCTCTACATGATCTTGTTCACACGATCACATGGGGTCATCTACCTGCTCTCATACATCAACTGGACACTGTGCAGGCCACTTCTTTGGTGACACCCGTGCTACATAGCCCACAGGCAGGTGCTGACACCCCATTCTTCCAATGTGCTCTTTGTGACTTTTGCACGGAGAATGTCAGCACTTTCAGACGGCATTGCACCAGAGCGCATGGCCAAACTATGTTTCGTACCAAACATGTGATGGCACACAATTTTACAGTTGAAGGGCTCCCTACATGTAAGTTTTGTCACAAGCAATTCACTACATGGCGCATGTTTCAGAGTCACATTGAACGTGGGTGCCAGGTGCTACACATTGGACCGTCTTCCTGCACAGTGACTTTGGAACCAACAGGTGCAACCATCAGCTCCATTGCACCCGTGACTACTCCAATGGCAGCAGCACGGGGGTTGCGCATGATCACGGCAGATGAACTTCACAATCTGAACCAACAGGCCTTTGGGCCACGCCTCTTGCAGATTGTTCACGATAGAGATTGGGAGAAGGTGGAGCAGGAGGCTGAGGCGTGTGCCTACCTTTCAACCCAATGCATCATTTGCTCTCATCGTGTTGGCAGATGCCAAGAACTTCATCAACATTTTCGTTTGCAACATCCCGACTTGTGGGAGTACGCACCTCAGAAGGCGATTCAGCTCACCAATCTTTTTTCATCAGAAAGCCCTTGTGGATGCTGTGGGTCGTATTTTCGGACTCACTCATGCCCCATCTGGTCTCAGATAGCTGTCCTTTTGGTGAACGGCGCTGCTGTCGACACCCCAGACATTGAGCCTGTACATGACGTGCGCAGAAGGTGTGAGATTTGCCTTGAGAGCTTCCCCACCACGACTGATCTGGTGCAGCATTTGCAGGTACAACATGGTCTGCAGGGCTTGAGCTTCAACTCCAGTCGAGACTCTCTGGACGGCTCCTCAGCTTGCGCACATTGTGGACAGTTATTTTTGACGGTCAGTGGACTCAAGTCCCACATAGTGCAGGGCCGATGCATATATTTCAATCCCCAAGCCTCAGCAGAAACACTGAAGGTGGATGAGATGTGGCAACAGGCCTGCTTGGAGGGCAAATTTCTTGAGATCTTGCGCAGTCCCCAAGCAAGACTGCGCTTGACTGTGGTCTGTCAGGCCTGTGGCAAGGGCTGTCAACGTGCTGCAGATTTGTCTTTGCATCTGCAATCGGCTCACTCCAGGCTATGGCGCTTGTCACAACGACTCACGATGATCCTTGTTTCTGTCTTTTATCGTTTGCAGTGCTTTTGCAATCCCTCTACAGGGGTCAAACGTGGACAGCTTCCGTTCAGGCAACTGGCAATGGCTTTTCATCGTTTGGACACTGAGCCCTTTGCACCAACGGTGATCACAGATCAGATGTTTCAGGAGATCTTGGCTGCCACATTGCCCAGACCCATGCGTTACAGGCTTGAACAGGCTTTGGTTCACAGAAATTTTGCAGACACCTGGAAGGACCCAATGATTTTGCAGCTGATGCGCCAACAATGCATCCTCTGCGGTGAGCGGCTTCACACAGCTGACCTTGCGCTTCACATCCGCGAGGAGCATCACTGTCAGAATGAGATTTTTCTGTTTTACATGGAACAACTTCTGCCAGTTGCGCTTGCCCAGAACTTGGATGATTTCCAGTGCCATTTGTGTGAACTGATTTACAATTTGCCTGCCACGTTGCGACCTGATGAATTGCTGTCTGAAAGAGCTCATTTGGCTCACTCTCACTTGCGTGGCTCCTGCCCTGTTTTGCTGCAGCTGGCTCAGCTCTTTGGAGCCCTCTTGGCTGGTGGCCCACTCTCTCATGGATCTCCAGGAGATGGCAGCCGCAGAACAAATGAAGGAGGCGTTTGGAGCGCTGGCCAGCCTCTTCAGGGACCCGACACTGAAACTCCAGGAGAACCCACGACAGGCCAAAGCACGCAAGAGAGACGACCAAAACGGCAGAGACACAGAGATGGCAGATCTTCCTCCAGACGTGCCACAACAGCAGCCGGCACTGCAGATGCTGACCACCATGGCCAATCTGCTGATCCGTCACGATCAGGAGCTGCAAAGCCTCCGAAAAATGGATCAATACATTCTTTTTTTGAATCCCGATCCAACAGGTGCGCTTCACCTCCTGATGGAGGCGACGGTTCAGTGGAGGAAGAAGTCCAAGTCTCTGATGATGCCCCTGAGACAACATCTGGTGCTTGCACTGCTGAACAAGATGCGGGACAGACTGGCCCAGCTCATGAAGTGCAACGAGACGGATCAACTGTTCACCACGTCGCTGGCCAAGGGCTTGATCTTAGCGGACAGAAGCTTTCCATTTCATCGTTGGGACCCACAAGCCCAACAATTGGTGCTGGACAAGAAATCCCCGGTGACGGGCACCAAAATGGACCAGCACTTGGAGGAGCTCACCGAGATGATGCAAGACCCGGAGCTGGTGGTTCGTTTTCATGCACTGAGGACACCGGACTCCCAGTTGGATCGCGTGATTCCATGGAGAATGCAAATCAACCTCAGGAGGGACAGAGCTTACGAGCTGCTGCATCAGATCTCCTTCAATGCGATTTGGATGGTGGTTGGCGCAACAATGAAACCACATTCATTGAATCAATCTCCCATGGCAACTCACCTGCAGACGATGCTGGGACAGAAGGGCCGAGGCAAGGGCAAGCACAGGCCCCAGAAGAAACAGGCCACACCCAAGTCAGCGTCCTGAGTTCTGACCTTGTGGCAACTCTGACAAAGATCGCTTGTGGTCTGCAGTTCCAGAATGACCGCAATTGGTGCTATGGCAATGGTACCATTCATAGCTTGATCTGGACTCTTTTGTGTCTACAGGTACCCATGAAGGACCTTTGGGGATTGCACGGTGAGACCTTGATTTCTTTTTTGCAAAGGCATGCTGATACACCAGCAAGCCTACAGGCAGAAGTGTGGTTTCAGGACATTGTGCACAATTGGGGAGATGCACTGGGCCAGAAAGACTGCGCCGAATGTGCTCAGAGAGCTTTGGCTTGGTTGCAATCATCAGCGTTTGACATGCGTTGGGAAAGACGGCTTGCAGTTGCCACAGACATCCAGAAGTTTGATTCAAGCAACATGCACACCCCCATCATTCTTTCCATTGCACCACAATATCATTCAGTTGGTTTTTGCAATTTGGCTGCCTTGGTGACTGATTGGACCCAGGAGCAATCGATGTGCACGGCGCTGCTGGATGCCCCAGCCTGCCTTTGTCTACACATTGATCGCATGCGTGAAGATGAGGCAGGCGCGGTGACCAAGAGCTTATGTCGCATTGACATTGAAACTGCTGTGACTGTACCAGTCTTCCGCACAGCTGGATTGACCTGCGCCTCAGCAGATTACATCCCTGTGGCAGCAGTGGCACACTTTGGACAGGACATGGCAGGCCATTGCAAGGCCATTTTGAAGATGCAACCCACCCTGATTGACTCCTCTCACCCTGCAGCCTGGCTGATCACGGAAGATGATCAGCGCCCACAGGCGGTATGGAAATATCCGACATGGTTTGCTGGCAATGTGATCACGGTTTGGATGCTACGCACAGACTGCCTGCGACTCCCATACTATCATGCCACTTCAACCCATGGCTCTGACGATTCTCAGCACCTGCCGACTCCTGAGCTGAACAAGGCAGATCAGGCTGGGGGGACGATGCACGAGTTTCTTCACTTGCTGCAAGCTCAACCTGGAGCACATCTGAGAGACAAGAGTGAGACTGAGGGCGACCCGTAGATTTGGCTGACTCTTTTTGTTGCTGTTTCATTTTCCAATTGTAAGACCTAGACATGGCACTTTTTCCAGCGGCAATTCATGGCCTTAAGATTCCTAACCCATTGGAACCAACGAGAAAGTCGTTGAAGGCTGGCACAGACCTATTGCAGACATAAAATAGGTGTGTAGGAAAAAACACACACACACACACACTCTGTGCTTTGCAGCTTGTGTTTTGCTGCAGCACTACATACTGTGCATTGCTGCACCCACATTGTGCTTTGCAGCACTTCCATCATGCGTTTTAGCATTTCAGCGATGATTGTTTGTCCAAAATTACCTGCCCTTCCCCCTCCTCCCCCTCCTCCCTCCTCCTTCCCCTCCTCCCCCCCTTCCCCTCCCCCCTTCCCCCCTTTCCCCTTTGCAGCATGCCTGCCATGCTTTGCAAGCATTATGTGAGCAAGGCTTGGTGGACCCATGCTTTTGAGGAAAAATATAATGAATATAGTTAACAGATGATTAGACTTCAGCAAAAAAAACTGAGGGTCTAAGCACCACCACGTCATCATCCAAAGAGGCCTGCACAGAAGACAGTACATTAATGCCAGTCAGGGGTTAAGACTGTATTGGATGCACATGACTGCATTGAATGAATGAATGACTAGTCATCACAACCACCAGCCCACTTGCATACCTCCTGAGAATTCAAATGAGCACAAGATGCAGTAGATCCATGCATTCCTGCCTGTCTATCATGCTTGCTATGCTATGCAGCAGTCCTAGCATGCTTTGCAGCATGCATATCACACTTTGCAGTGTGCATCAGCGTGCCTAGCATGCTTTGCAGAATGCCTGCCACACTTTGCAGCATGCCTGGCATGCTTTGCAGCATGCCTAGCATGCTTTGCAGCATGCATACCACACTTTGCAGCATTCCTAGCATGCTTTGCAGCATGCATACCACACTTTGCAGCATTCCTAGCATGCTTTGCAGCATACACGCCACACTTTGCAGTGTGCCTGCCATGCTTTGCAGCAAGGCTCGGTGCACCCATGCTTAGTTAACAGTTGGTTAGATCAGCAAAAACAATAACATCACACCTCTCATCATTTGAAAGGGCCTGCATAGAAGACTGGTAGAGTATGCCTGTCAGTGGCAATGCAAGTCTACTTTGTTTGTGACTGTTTGTATGCACAAGTTTGCATCAATGATAGATGATGAATTTTATCAAGCTCATAGAAGAAGATCAACATCAACATCATTATTCCTGCCTGATTGAGTTGCAAAATAGAATCTGTTTCAATCAATCTCAGAGTCATTTTGTGGACATGAATTCCACATGGCAAGCTGCATCACACTCATCCAAGTCAAAGTCAAATTAAGTTGTGGCGCATCAGCTGACCAGTGAGTCCTGGGAAGTTTATAAAGTCAAATGATTGAGTTGACACAAGCTGGAACTTAGCTGTGTAGCAGCTTTGAAGCACCAACATGGTTCAAGTGATTCTACAAATCAATCAATTATGTCGTTCATCATGCTGTTGGTTAATTTGATTCAATTGACAGTTGAATTTGTAACCTGATCTGGTCTGAGTCTGGCATTCAAACCACTACCAAAACCACAAACAATGAATGGACATCAGTAGAATGAAACAAGTGATTGAATGAATAAACCAAAATGAAAGGGTCTGAAAAGTACTGCTTTAGAGGCCCGGACACGGGTCGTCTTTCGTTGCCACATTTTGAGCTGGAATGTCAATTCTTTGTTTGCATTTCAAACGCATCCATTTGAGCCACAAATGCAGGCCATCCAGCGCTGCCACGACACGGATCTTAAAGGAGGGCACATCAAGGAGATCGGAGCGCACAAGGTTACATTTACTACGCATGGCATCACCCATTTGGTTGTATTTTGACGGCAAAGAGAAATCTTTTCGAAATAAATGCATCCATGGCATGTTCGGTAACTGTTTGTTTGCGTGTCTTCAGGTGCTGGAGAAGCTGAGAGCCATCGGCGAGGGATGGTATCAGTACTTTGGTCCCTTGGAAGCTGAGGGGCGGGCGTCGGATGGGACGCTTTTGTACACGATTGATGCTGAATGTCATGGCATCATTTAAAGGTTCAACAACAACAACAACAACAAGAACAAGAACAAGAACAACGACAACAACAACAACAACAACAAGAACAAGAACAAGAACAACAAGAACAAGAACAAGAACAAGAACAAGAACAACAACAACAACAACAACAACAACAACACCAGCAAGAGTTCGTTCAGAGACAAAGTTGCCTATTGTCAGGTGTAGCAGATACCTTTTTTTTAAAGAAGTTGCAATTTTGCAACCAGAACTGTCTGAGCAAGATTGCAGTCGCTTGTCTGGCAGACAAAATTGGTGCAAATAGGTTCACATATCTTTATTTCTTTATTGTTGGTGCTACGGAACTGTTGGACATCTCAAGCGACATCTCAAGCTGTCGGTTGTCTGGAAAAAGGCGCGCTCCGATAAGTTTGCCTTGCATAAGTGTTTGTGCCATCATGAGCAGCAGTTATCATATGGCGATGAGTCTTTTCCAGCCGCTTCCCACTGCTGCTCAATTGGAAAGTGATAGACATCATATTTGAACTCAACATTCGCTTACATGTTGCCATATGTTGTCACATTGTGGCTGCCCTAACCGGAACTGTCCGAAGGGTGGTGCATGCTTTCAAATTAGCACAGGTTTTCAGACATTGCTCATGTTGCCATATGTTGTCACATTGTAGCTGCCCTAACCGGAACTGTCCGAAGGGTGGTGCTTGCTTTCAAATTAGCACAGGTTTTCAGACATTGCTGCTTCCTTAACCGAAACTGATTGAAAGTTGCTTACTTGAAATTCGTCTGTGGCCTTGGCCATGTGGAGTGCTGCTACCGCTGAGATCAGTTGGTTACTTGAAGTTTTGCAGCTGCAGAAATCTAGTTGGTATGCTGTTACGTTTGAAGACTTTCAAATCTTGAAGATCCGGCGGAAGGAGTTGTTGCGCAAAAATCACCTTGACAAATGTGTGGATGATGACAAGAAGGAAGCGTGCAATGCATTCAATCAGCGCTTCAACAATGCGTGGGACGAATTGGTGAGAAAGCTGCCACCAGACTGGAATGCAGGAACGGGCAATGGTGCTGAGCACCAGACAGGTGCAGGAACTTCATCTCAACAACAGCCACAAGCAGACAACGGTGCACCAGCATGTTCCTTGGCGCCTCATATTGACGATTTCGAGGCGAAACATGGAAGTCTTGACAGTCGAAAAAAAATGGAGTACATGTTTCTGTATGCTGCTCAAGCTCATTGCCTGACTTGCATGGAATTTTATAGTTCGATTGAAGGATTTAATGTGAAATGTGTGTCCTGCGGAAAAACGGCCCGTCAATGGGCCACGACGAGCAGGAGCAGACGCCGGAGACAGGCTGTTGATATACCATTGGATGTTGAAGCTTGGCTTCAAGCACACGATTTGTAGTGTGCTGGTTGTTCTAGTATGATGTTGCCGTGTGAGTTACAACACATGCTCTCACCTGAAAGGTGATGTAGCAGTTTCAGAGTGCTTTGATGGTACAGGGATCGAGTGGCAGAAAGGGAGAAAATCGATGAATGCAGTTGCATCACCTTCATGGTGTCTACATTGTTTGGTCGTCAAAAAAAGTTGATGGAGCATTTTGCATTTATTGTGGTCACGAAGCCTACATGGTTGCTTGAAGTTGTGCAGTTTAGGAGGAGAAAGCATGGCAATCTCACGCGCTGCGCTCAGAAACCTGTTTACAATGCAGTGGCAGTTTTTCAGAGCGGTACATTGAATGAGATAAAAACATGGGTTTGTTGACTTCGTCATGCTGTTGCCATTTGCCAACTTTCTTTGGTTTGCACTTTCAACACACAGGTCCCTGGACTAAATTGTCACTGACACTGGCCTCCATCTCAGAAAAGTCCAGTTAAAGAGAAGAGAGATGAATTGCTTGACGGCATCTCAATGATGCCGTCAAGCAATTCATCTCTCTTATCTTGAACCGATTCATTCTTGTCGTCGCTGCCAGCATATTGGCAATGTGCGAACTTTCTTTCGTCTGCTTTGGTGGTCTTCTGGGAGATGGTGGTTGCACGGCAACAGCTCTGCTTGCAACTCAGGCTGCATCTTTGGAGGTGTTTGAATTGTGGTCTTGCAAGCTTTGGATCTGATAGCTTTTCAGCGTCCGATCCGGTACTATGGCTCAAGCAGTGATTGCTACAACCTGTGCTGTTGGAGAAGTGATACCACATTGAAGCAGCCAAAACATGTGGACTTTGGTAACTAGAAGCTTGTTTGGAATTGTTTGGAAAAAGCCATGGACGCAATGTTGGAACAGCAAAAAGACAGGGTAGTAGAGCGTCAGTGGTAACTAGAACCTTGCTTGGATGCAACCATGGAGGCAATGTTGCAACAGCACAAAGAACTTTGGCAGAGTTTCAAAAGTTGAAATTCCAGGCGTTGCTGCGGGAATTGAATGTTGAGTCTGACATTGACGATGCCACACTCCCAGAGGTGGAAAAAGCCGCTCAGCGACTGATCCAATGGTCCGGAAATCGTGGACATGATCGCATCGAAGAAAACTTGCGGGAATTGCAGGGGCTAATGCTGGAGTATGCAGATTTGGTTGCATGTGGAAGAACATGAAAGCGCTTGTCTTCTTCTCGCAAAGTTTCGATACCTCCTCATGCTGCTTGGGGCAAAACAGATGTCTCCTCGAGATGTTTCTCTTTTCGAAGTTGAACGAAAGATACAGGACATAGCCGTCAATGCTTCTGCACGATATGCAACACGCTTGAACATGATTGCAAGAGATCTGGAAGGGTGGCGAGCATTGTGTAATGACGCAACTGCCAGCAGCAGTGGAAAACCTACTTTTTGGTCAAAGCTGCCACATGCACCGTCACAGGCTCCTGGGAAAAGAATCCACGCTGCGAGATGCAATTCAGAATCAAGCGTCCAAAGTGACTCAGCAAGTTCCATACAAGCTTATGAGAAATTGGAGCAATGCAGTGCTGCACCTCATTGTCCAGAACTTGATACCAAGCACAAAAAGAAACGAAAGATGACGCCAGAAAGACAAGAGGAATATGAATATCTATATGCCGGGCAAGCTGATTGCTTGCAGTGTTTGAAATATTATCGCTCGTTAGCAAATTTTGATTTGCATTGCACGTCATCTTCGAAGGGTGTGAGGCAATGGGCACAGACAGATGAAGATGGGAAAATGACTCGCCAGATTCCAAGTGAGATTGAGGACTGGTTGTCATCTTGCAACTTGTAACTTTCACGCCCAGGCAGTAGTAGCATGCAACCAGAGCTGTCTGAGCGTGTTGCTACTGTTTGGGAATTATGTGAAAATAGGTATACTTTCGCATTGAAAGGTGGCAGGTATCTGTCAAAGCAACAGCGGCATGCAACCAGAACTGTCTGAGCGTGCCGCATCTGTTGCGGACTTAGGTTGCAGATCGTTTCACCTATGCATGCGCAAAACCTGCGCGGAAAACGTCCAGACGTATTCGCACATTCGGCTGCTGCCATGATTGATTGCTTTACTTATGTCAACCAAGGCGCAGCTAGTCTTGTGAATGTCTAAGGCATAAGCCACTCTGGTGCTGCAGCCCCCAAGATATCAAAGGCTTGGAAATGTCTGTGGTGTTTTGCTTCTTCTGTGCGCCTGTTGGCATCTGGAAAAAACGGTGCACACTTGCTTCAGGGATCATGGCTGTGGCAGCATGAACACTTGCAGTTGTTGAAGGCAGCAAGAGCTATTTGTCTTCATCCCGGCTCAAGCTTGTCAATAATAATTTCTATCATTGTTTTAGCTCAAGCTGCAGTTGTAATTTCCATTTCTGCCATACATGTCATACATCTACATTGTCACACGTGCTGGAACGGCCTGTCTTAACCGGAACTGTCTGAAAGGCGGGTGCGGTTCAGGCACGTGTGACTCCTTTGTTTTTCGGTGACATTACACTTCTTTCACATCAATGATTTGTATCAACATGTTATCAATGTGTTATCACTTGAAGCTGCAACACGTGCTTCGACGACCCGCTCGATCACTGCCATGTCCACTGTGGCTACGTATAGAGACTTCCAGCTGGTGAGAGGGCGGCTGCAGGTCACTGAGACGGATTGGGTCAAAATTCAAAAAAGAAAAAGCCAAGAGAAGATTAAATGTGCTACCATTGTTTTGGTTCTCCGGGATAGGACGCAGAGACAGAAAGACATCACGATCCAAGACAATGTTACTCGCTGTGGTAGCGGCGCCTTCAAAGATGTGTTCATGCTTGACAACTACAATTTTGTAGTCAAGATGAATACAGATGCCAGAACCAAGCGTGAGTGGGGAGAAGAGCAGCATAGATTTGACAAGTACAAAGACAAAGTGGAGAATGAAATGATGTATTGTTTCGGGCAAATCTTCTTGGAGAAGACCAGTATGATACATGGTGATTTTTTCACAGGAGATTCTTCACTGCGAGACGGTGACGCATCTATCCTGCTTGCAGAGAAGTTGATCTTCACCGGCAAATCGAAATTGACATCATTCTTCACGACAATGCAATGCACGCCTCAGGCATGGGAATCCTATGTTCAGATGCAGGTCGAGATTTTGCGTCTGCTGTTCCGGTTCGTGCATCAGGAAGTGATACCTTGGGATGCCAAGATTGATAATGTCGGCCTGGCAGAAGGAAGGGAGCCACATTCAGCTCCAGTCTGGGTATTTTGCGATCTGGATGGACTGCGAGACAAAACAGAGCATGTAAACATTGGAGGTGCTTTCAAAAAGATTGTGCAGACGATGGTCAACCAAGATCACAACCTGATGCAGCCCCACCAAAGGGATGCGATCGCCCATGGCTGGCAAGCTCCGTATGAAAAAGTGCAAACTTTGATACGCGGAGCTTTGGTGACTGACACAATGGGCCAAGAACGCTGGACGTGTCTTGGTAGCATATGGTATAGCATAATATGGTTATGCTTTTCATTTTCGCCTGTTGACAGTTACTTCTCATATGATGTCTTCTCACATCTTTACATATGAGCGTGTGTCTTTACTTAGCTCTAATGGTATAGCAAGTACCCAGACCTCTTGACAACGTGCGCGGAGGTTTCCATCGGCAAGTCCATCTTATTTGCAAGAGCTGGAAAGGGAGATTCGTCAAGTGAAGCCTGAGACGGGAGACAAGGAGGCGAACTTTCCGTATCCTTTCACCCAAAATTTGTTGCCAAGGACATCTGCAGCCGAAGTGCGTGGTGCAGCAGCTGTCAATGCGCCATCCACAGATGCAAGCATGAAATCAAGAAGTGGGGCAGATGATCCACCACCACCTCGGGAAATCAATCAATGGGGCACGACAATTTGTCCAGAGCTCTTAGAAGTGTCCAGTTTATTGGTATGCAGACTGACACGAACTGATCTCGCTTCTGAGGTGGAAGTGTTGGTGAAATGCAGTCCCAAAGAGGATGCTTCTGATCAATGGCATTTGTTTATCTTGGCTGCACCAAAGAAGTTGTTGATGTTGCGTGGAGAAGAAACTATTGGCATCTGCAAAAGACATGGTGCAAACTTGGCGGCAGCATCGCAGAATGCTTCGTCTGAAGTGTTTGAGATTACAAGCTGTCTGCATCCAAGTGGACACATTGCCACAATTTTTTGGGACAGAATTGCCCAAGACTCCTGGGGTGAAGTGTGTCGTGAAGCTGTAGGAGCTATCTTGTCTGGTTTGAATTTGGGTCAGTGGCAAGACTCCATGATGAAGCAGAGTCTCGACGATTTGACGTCGCAGTTTCGGGTGGTGCAGGGACAGCGTGGTTTTTTTTCGCGACCACAAAGGCCAGATCGTCCTCAGGCGGTGACCTACGAGCAGCGTGAAAGCTCGCAGCAAATGATGCCATATGAAAAAACAAGAGCCAAGAAATCAAGAAGAGCACATCGAAGCGCGCAAATTCCTGACGTCAATCGGGAGCCTCATGTGTTTCGAGTGGTGCAAGATTTGCTGCGACTGGTGCACAACATGCTGCCTCTTCAACGCATCGGTCAGCTAGACAGGCAGCGTGCTGAGCACAAGTGTTGGGAGCGCTCAAAGGAAGCGGCCTTTAACTTCGCTAATTCAGATCGTGTGCTTGGACTGTTTCGCCACGTTGACGCTGGATGGTTTCACCAAGGTGATGAAGATGGTGACCATTGCAAATATGGTTTGCAAGCAGACAAGATCCTAGATGCCATTGAAGCATTGAAGAAGTGGTTGCGTCCCAGAGCTGGAAAGAATGAAACGGAGGATGCAGAGATCGAGAAGATGTCTTGGCGTACCACATTGTGTTTTTATGAATTTGAGATGTCTGACACAGAAATTGACCATCTGGCAGCGACGGCTATCGCAATTCTGCATGTGCGATGGCAGTGGATTTCATCGTGGCTTACCACAGAGAGGCTAAAAATGTCTTCCGCAAGTTCAGCAGCGGCGTAAATTTGCAACGGGAAATTACAGCTGGCATTGCAACCGGAACTGTCTGAGCAATACCACTGTAGGCTTCCGTTGCGTCGCTAAGCTGTAGTGCTTCAAGTTGCAACGGAGGACGCACAGTGGGCATTGCAACCAGAACTGTCTGAGCGATGCCACTGTAGCCTCCTGTTGTCCAAATGCGATTTAATTTCAAACGTGCAGCTTGTAATCTACTGATTGCAATCATCTGCAAACAGAACTTTCTCAGAATGCAACAGCAGCGTATAAAAAAGATTGCAATTTGTAGTGTCTGTTGGTTTATTCCTTTCAGAAATGGTGCAAACAGTTTACTTTAACATTATCAGACTTGAGTCTTTGAACTGTAGGTTGTCAGAGAAGATTTGAAATCAATGTTTGCTTCCTTATGCATGATTCTATATCTTCATATCCATATTCAGTTAGTTCAATATGTTCCGCATCAGTTTCGTTTGAGGCCAGGTTGTGCCATGGAATTGCATTTTCACAGCATCAGAAGTGAGTTGAGATATGCCATGTGCATGTAGCCGCCGTTCAATCAACATGTCCTATGTGATTGTCGTTTGATGCCAGGTTGTGCAATGAAACCGCAGGATCCATCCGTGGAGGCCGGAAGTTTGATGTGCAAAGCAGTACAAAACATGTGAACGCTTCATTGGATGCTAGCTTGTCGCGGAATGGAACAACATTGTTGGTAGTGCATATGGGCAGCTCTAGAAGAAGACATGTCGGAACCATGTGCAACAAAGTCATATAGATTATTTTGGTATTGCTGTCTGAATTTCAGCCACTATTTTTTGCTTCCAGAAACCGCACACCATCTGAGAAAAGCTGCTTGGCCATGTATTTTTGGAGGAACATGAAGTGGCAGATAAAAGTTCAGACTCACCTTCGCCATGGCGCGAGAACGATCACGCTCGCGTGATGATGATCGTCCGATATGGGGAAACCCCAATCCTGCTCTTCCTCATGATCATTTTCGCAGACACATGGAACCTTATATGCCAGGTCTTCGCAACAGCCGCAGAGTTTTACTGTTGATTGATATCAATCAAACCAAAGAACTTCTGACTGAGAGAAGAGACGACTCCATGGATGCCACATCTAATGAATGCGTTCCAGACCTGCGTGCCCCGGAAGAATTGGCACTGTTCACATATTCATGCCTTTTGAAACCTAGTCAAATTCAAATCACCTCAGTCAGTGATCTTCTTTGCTGTATTGGTGAGTACATCTACAAGACCTGGGGCTCCTATGTTGCGCCTGATGATATGGATCTTCGTTGGAGCGATTGCACTGGGGATACTTTCATCCTTCGCAATTACCAGAGTATCAGCAAATTGCTTGCAGAACATCGTCCTCATTGGGCGCGAGCTCAGGAAACAGGTACCCAGCGTCACTTAGTGGCTTTTCGGAATACGAGGCAACCATATATCATGAGGCTTAGCTGTCACAAAGCTCTGCCCAATCGCAACGTCCTGCCATGACGAAAAGAACGTTGACTGAAAATGCATGTCGCCAGTTGAGCAGCGGCGTAAATTTGCAATGGAGGACAAACAGTTGGCATTGCAACCAGAACTGTCTGAGCGATGCCACTGTAGCCTCCTGTTGTCTAAATGCCATTTGATTTCAAACTTGCTACTTGTATTGCAACCAGAGCTGTCTGAGCAATACATCTGTAGCTTGTAATATATCTGTAGCTGTCTTCTGCAAACAGAACTTTCTCAGAATGCAACAGCAGCGTAGAAAAAAAGATTGCAATTGGTAGTGTCTGTTGGTTTCTTCCTTTCAGAATGCTGCTGTGAGAGCATTGTTTGTACTTGATTTTCATTCGCAAACAGGCTGTGGAAGGAACAATGCGTGATGCCCGAGAATGCGTGTTCTTCTTAGTGACAAACAGTTTACTTTCTCAGACTGTAACAGCAGCGTAGAAAAAGGATAGCATTCGGTAGTGTCTGTTGGTTTATCATTTTCAGGACTATGCATGGAAAGGATTGTTTCTGCTTGAGTTTCATTTGCCGTCATTAGCCGCTCTGAAACCCATGCGTCCCACGTGGCATGGAACAAGATCGAGATATCAGCACGCAGAAGTGAAATGTTATAACTACATTAATAACATGTGACACCTGGCAACGAATTTCTGCGCAGCTGCCAAGAGTATGTGATATACTTAGTTTCAAACAGATTTAATTCGCCCGAACGATGCATCTATTGTTGCCACTACTCGTACATCTGCTGTGATACGTACATGGTCCTCGCCGCACTGGCTGCTTTGCTCCCGCAGAGTTCTTCCGCCAACATGAATTTGCAAGAAGTGACGCTGGAAAGAGTCACAAAGAACAATGCCAAGTTTGTGGCAGTGATGCTACGTCCCATTTACCACGATGTCAAGAAAATTGAAGCCGCCGGCAAAAAAGCATGGTGGAAAGCTATTGTGCGTTTGGTAGACAAAAAGGGGCAAGGATTGTATGCAGAGATCAGAGGCTCCACCCAAGGAGAAGTTCAGGATAGAGCCAAAGTGTTTTTTCAACCCAAATTTCTGCAGGTCACACAGATAGAGATTAAGCAGCATTCGACATTTCTGGCTGGCTTTTCGGCGGATGTGTCGAAAACAGGGAAAGCGACGCCAATCGCAGAATCCCATCCAGCTGCGGCGGTTCTCCGCAATATGTTTCCAGTGGCGAGGTCCAACTTTGGGATTTTGACAGAACATTGCCAAGGGTATGAGCGTGCCGATGTGATCGGGAAGGTGACCTTGAAGGAAACACCGCCAACTAAGGTGCCCAAAGTGACTCTCTGGTTAAAAGATGAATCAAGGAACGAAGTTGCGGTGAACGTATGGGGGCATCGTATGACGAGCCAGTGTGTGACAGTGACAAATGGCGATGTTGTTCAGATTGACAATGCTCTGTTGTCAAAGAAGTTGGATGGAAGCGTGGAAGCAAGTGCCGAGCATTGGATGGATAGCGGCAAGAATATGTTTGCTGCTTTGCACATCAACCCAGTGGGAGAAAGAGTGAATGTTTTGAAGCAGTTGTCCGATGACAGAGGTGAAGCGGTCTCCACACCGTGGTTGCAGACGGGCGCCCATCGCCTCACTTCAGATGGTTTGGAGAAGTTCATTTCCTGCTGTGCCACAGTCGGTGCGTGCTGCCTGAGCGCAAGCAATGAAGAAGCTGAGGCCTGGGAAAGTTGTTACCATTCTTCTAGCCACCTTTCTTCCACATTGGTCCATATGTGAGTGTGTGTATGCGTTTGTGTCCGTGTGTGTTGTTTGTGTCTGGTTTGCTTGAAAGAAAAGAACTGAAAGAAGAAATGTTTGAAAAATCTTTGAATGGAAAGGATACAAAGAAAAAAAAGAACTGCTTCTTTGCACCGCAGGCAAAGGATACCATCATCGAGGTGCAGCTCAACAGTGTGTGGGTGACATCTGTCTTAGGCAATCCCACGTATGTGGCATGCAGAAACTGCCGCACAAAGATCGACCCAGACACTGGACACTGCAAACGGCACGACACACACAGTTGTCAGACGGAGCGTGATGATGAGATCGCTATTTTGGCGACAGTGAATCTGGCAGATCACACTGGAGAGATTGAAAGAATTCTGGTCGACGAACAAAATCTTCAAGCTCTGGCAGCTGTAGCTTCCAAGGAGCAACTTCTCACACTCTTAGAGAAACGTGGCCCAGCAGGAATTTGCTTCAAGCAGCCCGTGGACGTGAGGCTAGCGACAAACAACCGCAAAGCGGGCATTTCACGATCCAATGTGCCTGCAGCCACTGCCGGTGTGTTGCAGACGCAAGAGAGTGAAACAGCAACGGTGCAATTGCCAGAATGTCAGTTTCAAGTCGTAGCTGCACAGCCTGCGTTGTACAAAGAATACAATGACCAGAGCCGGCCGATGGTGCGCAAGATTCTGCGCTTGGAGAACCAGAGAGCCGTTGGTATGGTGTATCCCATTGCTTGTCCATATGAAGATCTGCTCTTTTCAGGCTTTGGTGTGAAATTGCAAGATGCACCCATTTTCCCTGGGTACATCAGTATGCTCGTTCGCGCGGACGATGAGGAGCCAACCATCAAGAAATCGGGCACTGGAGATGAGGAAGTCTTCATGATGCAGCACACCAAGGTCATCGCTGTGGCTGCCAAAAATCCCAAACCGTTCTCTGTTGAAGCTTTCTGCCAACTGGAACAAACGCACCATTTCAACATGGCAGATCACAAAGTGCATCTGTTGGTGGGAAAAGTTTCCGCCGACGATCAAGGTGCCAACATGACTGTGATCGCTGAGAAGATCTTCAAGCTGACGACTGATGAGCAGATGGACGCAGTGGAAGCAGAGCGACGTGGCATCTGTGGACTGCAAATGAGCACCACCCAAAAACGACCTGCTGCTGATCTCATTGTAGAAACGCCTGCCAAAGTGAAAGCTGGCAAGTGGAACAATGCCTGACAGCTGGCTTTCAAGACAGCATGCAATTAGCAACTACGAACCTGGCAGAATTCACTGGTTTTTAACGCATCGCGCGTGAAGCAACCGGATCTGTCTGAGCTTCACAAGCGAGCACACCAGTACTGCTTCAGGTTTCCGTAGTATTATTTCTTGTTGCAAGTTTCGCATGTGAAGCAACCAGAACTGTCTGAGTTTCGATGCGTGACAGCAAATTTGCGTTTCGTGCTTGAGTTGCACAAAAGATTTGCCTGCTTGATGAACTTGGTCTTGTCGCTTCCAGGTGCTTCACTCCACAGCTTGAATATACGATGTGGCAGCTTTTTTCTTCTCAGGTAAAAGACACAGGTGTTCTCAGGTAGGCTCACCCATGGCGCAACGTGTGATGCTGAAGTGGTCGCAAGCCAGGCAAAAGGACATCCAGGATGCGTACAATGATACTGCTTCATGGACGGCCTTGGACGAAATCATCTACCAACACACTTACAGCTTCTCATCCATAGCTGCATGGCCTGTGGATGGTTGCCTTGTTTGCAAGCCTACAGAAAGGGCAAGTGTGCTGCTTGGCAGCTTGCAAGCCGCTTGCAACTTGGATGTCATCAAAGAAGAACTTGGCGTCTCCGTAACAGTGGTTGTTTCCATGTGTGAGACTGAGATGCGATCACATGGAACTCCATCCAATTGGAAAGATTATTTCCGTGAGCGCGATGTAGTTCATATTCATTGTCAGTTGGATGACATCACAGTGAAGCAGCCGGGCCGCGACTTGGAACGGCACGAAGCATTGCAAAGGAAATGCCTCTCCAGCTGGAAAAGCATATGCCTTCGACTGTGGCAACAGTCAATCATTGCCGTCAACAAAGACAAGCCCATGCACATTTTGTTTCATTGCTTTGGTGGGATCAATCGCAGCGCTGCGATTTTGTGTGCTTGGCTTATTGTGGCCTATGACTACACCGCGGAGGATGCGATCAAGCTGTTGCTCACAAAGAGGCCATCTCTTCGCCCATGGCGCCATCGAGACTATGTTTTGGATGCATTGTGGATGGTGGAACAACAGCGTTCTGAGTGGTGCCAGGATTTCCAACATGGCACAGCCTAGCTCCCACTTGCTTGCAGACTGCGAGCCTTGGTAGCACGTTTTTTTCAATTTCAAAATGAAATGCATCAGCATGAGTCAACCAGAACTGTCTGAGACTTGCTGATGAATGCATCATGTATCCTGTTTCACCATAAGCCAGCGGCAGAAGTCAAACAGAACTGTCTGAGACTTTGGCAGCTACACCCAACTTCATCATGACAAAAAGATACAAAAAGTTGCTCATTGCTTTAGTTTTCACACAAAGTGGAAAGTATCTGTGCAGAAAACCATGAGATCTAATACAAAAGCATGCCAATACGAAAGTATTACTCAATGTAATCTGTCACAGCAGGTCTTGGTGCTTGAATGCTTAGAAGGTCTTCGGTTCTTCTACACAGCTGGGTCTTCATCAGGCCAGGGCCCCGGGAGAGGATGGCATTGTTTATATTCACGCTTGCTTATGTGACATCAGGAAGCTGCAGATTATTGCTCACATGTGGACTACACTATCGAAAAGCCCATTATTCAAGTAAAGATTGCAAGAATGCAAGTCCACCTTCGAAAGTTTCTAGCAATCGACTGAGGTCCCCAAAATGTTGTAGCTGTACTAACATCAAGTCACGCATGGCAGCCGATTGCTTTGCAGCTGCGGGGAGATTGCAGTATACGTCGTTTCAAACAAATTCAGTTGATTTGAATGATGCGCTGTTGCTATCCTTCCATGACTGGATGGACGCTGGTTCGAGAGAATTGTACATCTACGACCAAGTCTTCATGAACGGCCCTCCAGACATGGGCCACCATTTCTGGGGCCATTTGCCACTATCTTGGATGCGTGAGCACACGGTCGATTTCACACTGTATTACATTCTGTTTTACAATGAAGACGCAAGAGATGATGACAGCCCATTATGGGTCTTGGTGTTGAAGGATACGCGGCGGCAGCGACCACATCGTTGGACATGACAGTTTCCACAACAAACAAACTCACATAAATTATCTTGTTATTTAAATGTGGTCTGCCATGGCAAACGCGGATGTCTTCGGTGAGCAGCTTCTACGACACATTCTTGCATTTGTTCCTAGGAGCTCTGAATTGGCCAAGCAGTATTCGTTTCAACCAAAGACCGAGCACTATCTGGTAAAAGCTGGTTGGCCAGCTGTTTTGAAGAAAATGTATCATTCGAAGGAGGCGGACACCATGTGCATTTGCTGCGGTGCCAACCAAGAACCCGGCGATCCAAACGAGTCAGACGATAGCTACACATCTCAGCAAGTCTCTGCTGGCTGGGCAAAGGTCATGACCGTGACAATACCACACTTTCATCATCATCATATGAAATATATCTCAAAAACAGCTAGAAGCATAGAACATGTTTGGAAGACAATGGCGGCAGAGAGATGTTACATTTGCGGGCACTGCAACGACTGCATTGTGGATGTCTCGGAGGAGCCAGCTGACTGGCTAGCAGATCTTGCTGCATTCACACAGATGCTGCAAATAAGGTCAGCGCCATGGAGGTGCCCAGATAAGGATCGACCGCGGTAGCCACGGAGGACAATTAAATTTGAAAATGAAGTGCATCAGCATGAGTCAACCAGAACTGTCTGAGACTTGTTGATGCGCGCATCTTTGCTGGACATTCAGTTTCACCGTAGTGCATCCTGTCTCACCATAGTGCATCGGCGTGAGTCAAGCAGATCGGTCTGACACTCAATCGAAAATCAATCAAGCTGCCAATTCCTTTTGCGCATATAGTTGTGCCTGAACATCAACAAATGTGATCTGTCGCAGTCATTAGTTATAGTGCTTGAATGCTTTGCAGGTCCGCACTGTTGGTCTCTGCAGTTGGGTTTGCATCGAGTCAGGGCCCCGGGATGGGATGGATTACATGGATAGGCTGCTACCACGAGGAGACAAATCGATATATTATATATTGAGATAGAATAGCAATATGAAATAGAGATGGATGTATGAGTGTTAATATATAGAGATGGATGTATGAATGTTAAGATAAGACTTTCAATTCAAGTCACATGGACCCTAAACCCAAAAACCACATGGAAAGGAGCACAAGGGCCATCCCATTATATCATATTGTAATACTGTGCTTGTCCCAGCCCAGAAACGTTCGCCGCCTGCCAGGTCCGCCCGTTTATGCTTCTTTTTGGGGAGATGGCAAACCACCTTGGTTGGGGGGCCCCAAAGCACACAGCCCTCATGACATGTTTATACATGCTGGTTTCGAGTAAGATCATTTCCTTTTTTTTCCGGTTCACATGGAAATGGGACTTCACCACGCCATCCCATCGACACACGCACGCACGATATAAGGTATACGTGTCCAGGCTCCTCCTCAGGTCTTATGACTTTCAATGGAGGTGATGGTGTACCATGGCCTTGCCATCAGCCATGGTACATCTATTGTCACTTCCTCCCAATTGAATCTATGATAACCTTTGGCCTGCAGGGCCAGTAACCCCGGTTCCCCCCGATCTCTTGTTGTGGGCAGATAGGCCTCTCTCTGGACGGACGGACTTTTCTAAGTAAAGAAAAGCAAAAACTATTTTCTGTTGCTTCTTCAAAGTGATCCCCTTTGAGATGGTCCATTGAACTTGTTTGAGATTGATCAACTGGCTTCAAATTGATGGTTAACGAAGTCATTTTGAAGAAGCAAGTAACTAGCTATTTCCTGGAGAAGAACATCACCGCGATCACCAAGGGCATCACAGATGTGTGATGAAAAGGGTGAGCAAGGAGTATAGGAGCTTTGGGCCTTGGACTAGGAGATCCATAGGCGAGCCTTGACCAGGGAGAGTTCCTCATCGATGCGGTGAGGACACAGTGGCAGCTTCCGAACTTGCGCAAGGCTGCACGACCAATTCCTGGATGCGATCCGACAACAAACATACGAACCACTACTTCCAACTGAGCGACTTCGAGGAGGCCACCCAGATCTACTTCTCACTGGAACGGCGCGCTTGCATGGCGCGCACTTATCGTTTTGCAGCACAGTGCCAGTGGACTCGACCATGCTGAATGGCATGCAACAGCTGCGATAGTCTGCGGGCAGTGATCGCTTCAAGGTTCTGCAGGACAATATCGGGACTGACACAAGTTTTAGTTAGGCTCGCCATGACATTACACACTTGGTCACGTATTGTGATGAGATGCACATAGTCGAGTCGTCGTCTTAGATCTCTACAATATTCAGATTAACAGCCTTAGGCCTTAGCTTCAGACTTTGATAATAGGTATATAATTATGGCCTGCTCCTATAAGACTTTCAGGGGATAGGATGGTTCCCCCACCCTGGCGGGGGGCCAGGTCGGTTCTTTGTCTTCTCAACACCTTAGTGAGCAGCTTAGTTATTTGATGTTTAACTTTGATTCTTGTATTGCAACCAGAACTGTCTGAGCAATACAAAGTACAAATACATGGTACGAACTTCACCCCTCCGTCGAAATGCTGAGGGGGCCAGCAATGTCCGCCGCCTGCCAGAACCACCTTGCTTGGGGGGGCCCAAAGCACACCGCCCTCATGAGACAGGATACGAATTTGGCGGATCGAGGCAGTGGTAGTAAGATCAATAAAGTTGCTAATTCCTTTTGCGCATATAGTTGTGCCTGAACATCACTGAAATTGATTTGTCGCAGTCATTCGTCATAGTCCTTGAATGCTTTGCAGGTCCGCACTGTTGGACTCTGCAGCTAGGTTTGCATCGAGTCAGGGCCCCGGGATGGGATGGATTACATGGATAGGCTGCTACCACAAAGAAACAAATCGATACATTATATATTGAGATAGAAATAAAGTTATGAGATGGAATTTGGATGTATAAGTGGTAATATATATAGAGATGGATGTATGAATGTTAAGAAAAGACTTTCAATTCAAGTCACATGGACCCTAAACCCAAAAACCACATGGAAAGGAGCACAAAAGCCATCCCATTATATCATATTGTAATACTGTGCTTCTCCCAGCCCAGAAACGTTCGCCGCCTGCCAGGTCCGCCCGTTTATGCTTCTTTTTGGGGAGATGGCAAACCACCTTGGTTGGGGGGCCCCAAAGCACACAGCCCTCATGACATGTTTATACATGCTGGTTTCGAGTAAGATCATTTCCTTTTTTTCCGGTTCACATGGAAATGGGACTTCACCACGCCATCCCATCGACACACGCACGCACGATATAAGGTATACGTGTCCAGGCTCCTCCTCAGGTCTTATGACTTTCAATGGAGGTGATGGTGTACCATGGCCTTGCCATCAGCCATGGTACATCTATTGTCACTTCCTCCCAATTGAATCTATGATAACCTTTGGCCTGCAGGGCCAGTAACCCCGGTTCCCCCCGATCTCTTGTTGTGGGCAGATAGGCCTCTCTCTGGACGGACGGACTTTTCTAAGTAAAGAAAAGCAAAAACTATTTTCTGTTGCTTCTTCAAAGTGATCCCCTTTGAGATGGTCCATTGAACTTGTTTGAGATTGATCAAGTGGCTTCAAATTGATGGTTAACGGAGTCATTTTGAAGAAGCAAGTAACTAGCTATTTCCTGGAGAAGAACATCACCGCGATCACCAAGGTCATCACAGATGTGTGAAGAAAAGGGTGAGCAAGGAGTATAGGAGCTTTGGGCCTTGGACTAGGAGATCCATAGGCGAGCCTTGACCAGGGAGAGTTCCTCATCGATGCGGTGAGGACACAGTGGCAGCTTCCGAACTTGCGCAAGGCTGCACGACCAATTCCTGGATGCGATCCGACAACAAACATACGAACCACTACTTCCAACTGAGCGACTTCGAGGAGGCCACCCAGATCTACTTCTCACTGGAACGGCGCGCTTGCATGGCGCGCACTTATCGTTTTGCAGCACAGTGCCAGTGGACTCGACCATGCTGAATGGCATGCAACAGCTGCGATAGTCTGCGGGCAGTGATCGCTTCAAGGTTCTGCAGGACAATATCGGGACTGACACAAGTTTTAGTTAGGCTCGCCATGACATTACACACTTGGTCACGTATTGTGATGAGATGCACATAGTCGAGTCGTCGTCTTAGATCTCTACAATATTCAGATTAACAGCCTTAGGCCTTAGCTTCAGACTTTGATAATAGGTATATAATTATGGCCTGCTCCTATAAGACTTTCAGGGGATAGGATGGTTCCCCCACCCTGGCGGGGGGCCAGGTCGGTTCTTTGTCTTCTCAACACCTTAGTGAGCAGCTTAGTTATTTGATGTTTAACTTTGATTCTTGTATTGCAACCAGAACTGTCTGAGCAATACAAAGTACAAATACATGGTACGAACTTCACCCCTCCGTCGAAATGCTGAGGGGGCCAGCAATGTCCGCCGCCTGCCAGAACCACCTTGCTTGGGGGGGCCCAAAGCACACTGCCCTCATGAGACAGGATACGAATTTGGCGGATCGAGGCAGTGGTAGTAAGATCAATAAAGTTGCTAATTCCTTTTGCGCATATAGTTGTGCCTGAACATCACTGAAATTGATTTGTCGCAGTCATTCGTCATAGTCCTTGAATGCTTTGCAGGTCCGCACTGTTGGACTCTGCAGCTAGGTTTGCATCGAGTCAGGGCCCCGGGATGGGATGGATTACATGGATAGGCTGCTACCACAAAGAAACAAATCGATACATTATATATTGAGATAGAAATAAAGTTATGAGATGGAATTTGGATGTATAAGTGGTAATATATATAGAGATGGATGTATGAATGTTAAGAAAAGACTTTCAATTCAAGTCACATGGACCCTAAACCCAAAAACCACATGGAAAGGAGCACAAAAGCCATCCCATTATATCGTATTGTAATACTGTGCTTCTCCCAGCCCAGAAACGTTCGCCGCCTGCCAGGTCCGCCCGTTTATGCTTCTTTTTGGGGAGATGGCAAACCACCTTGGTTGGGGGCCCCAAAGCACACCGCCCTCATGAGACAGGATACGAATTTGGCAGATCGAGGCATGGTAGTACCTGTTCATATTACATAGCATGGTAGTTGGATTTTACCCTTCTATTTTTTGCCCTTCCACTCAAACCTCTTTGCATAATGCGACCTATGTCTTTTCAAGGAATGTCCTATGTCCTCAGATGGCGTCAGCTATGTGACCGTGATTACAGGCGCGCGGATGAATGGAGCAGAGGACTTGAAAGGTCGTTCACTCTTTTAATGCAAGGCATAGTTTTACGTTTGTCGAGACTGAGATCCCAATGCCATCCAAGTATCTTCAGCAGCATGTGGGTCTGCGTTGCTCATGTGACGGATGGACAGTTTGTTTTTGTTTGATTTGCTGTAGTGAAACTGTGAGTTTTGACGTGTGGAGTTGTCATGTTGAACTGGAAGGTGACTGTAGATTGGTAGGTCGTTGGTTTGGAAGAACTGTAAGCGGCAGAGTTCACAGTCAAGAGATCAACATGGACCGAGATTTGCAGTGAGTATCAATCCACATGGAAAGGCAATTGAGTTGCATGTTTGCATCGATGTCGCGAAGCCATTTTCTTTGCTGAGTTTGGGGAGTAATCTCGGTTTGAACTCAATGGAGGATAGCATTCGTCTGTGGATAGCTCTCGCTCCACCACAGATGGAGGAACTGCGGACGCATCATAGAGTCCAGCCAGACATCTATACCTCCAGGATAGATTTGAGTGCGACACATGCGCCTCTTGGGCGTGCCACAGATGCTCAATGGTGTCACACTTACAACTATTTCGACTACAGCTTCCTCCAGGTCGAAATTACTGCTCTGGGTTACTTTCGAAAGATGGAAGCAAATGTACTGGAGAAGGTTCGACCTGGTGAGTTTCGTTGGTATGGATTTCTTGCTCCAGAAGAACGTGATGAGCAGGGAAGATTGCTTTATCAGATCATCGACCCCATGGTTGCTAATGAGCCGGCTCACGAGCGTCCTACTAGGAACTGAGGAATGAGCAAGCTGTAGATTAGTGGGTCCGTCCTGCCTTGGGGCTTTATAGACCTTTCCGGTTACCTGACACCGGTGAAACAAGCATTTGGATACATGTAATCATATCATCGCAAAGACGATTTGAAAATGAAGTGTATCAGCATGAGTCAACCAGAACTGTCTGAGACTTGTTGATGCACGCATCTTTGCGTGAGTCAAACAGCCCGGTCTGAGACTTCATCGAAGATCAATAAAGCTGTCAGATCCTTTTGCGCATATAGTTGTGCCGGAACATCAATGAATGTGATCTGTCGCAGTCATTAGCCATAGTCCTTGAATGCTTTGCAGGTCCGCATTGTTGGTCTGTGCAGCTAGGTTTGCATCGAGTCAGGGCCCTGGGATGGGATCGATTACCTGTTGAGTGGTAGTACCTGTTCATATTACATAGCATGGTAGTTGGATTTTACCCTTCTATTTTTTGCCCTTCCACTCAAACCTCTTTGCATAATGCGACCTATGTCTTTTCAAGGAATGTCCTATGTCCTCTGATGGTGTCAGCTATGTGACCGTGATTACAGGCGCGCGGATGAATGGAGCAGAGGACTTGAAAGGTCGTTAATTGACTCTTTTCATGAAAGGCATAGTTTTACGTTCGTCGAGACTGAGATCCCAATCGGCAGTGTTCGGGATATCTTCAACACCACTTGTGATGCAATGTGGAAAAACTTGTTGCGTTCACAGAGATGCTGGACCTAAGGTCGTGTCCGTGGAGGTGCCCAGATAAAGATCAACCGCGGTAGCCACTGATGTCAATTGAATTTGAAAATGAAGTGCATCAGCATGAGTCAACCAGAACTGTCTGAGGCTTGTTGATGCACGCATCTTTGCTTGAGACATTCAGTTTCACCGTAGTGCATCCTGTCTCACCGTAGTGCATCGGCGTGCGTCAACACCTTTGTGAGCAGCTTAGTTATTTGATGTTTAACTTTGATTCTTGTATTGCAACCAGAACTGTCTGAGCTTTGAATTTGAAAAAGAAGTGCATCAGCATGAGTCAACCAGAACTGTCTGAGACTTGCTGATGCACGCATCTTTGCTTGAGACATTCAGTTTCACCGTAGTGCATCCTGTCTCACCATAGTGTATCGGCGTGGGTCAAGCAGAACGGTCTGAGACTCCATAGAAGAGCAATAAAGCTGCCGATTCCTTTTGTGCATATAGTTGTGCCGGGACATCGCTGAATGTGATCTGTCACAGTCATTAGTCATAGTCCTTGAATGCTTTGCGGGTCCGCATTGTTGGTCTGTGCAGCTAGGTTTGCATCGAGTCAGGGCCCCGGGATGGGATGGATTACCTGGATAAGCTGCTACCACAAAGAAACAAATCGATATATTTTATATTGAGATAGAGATATGATATAAAGATGGATGTATGACTTTTAATATATAGAGATGGATGTATGAGTGTTAAGATAAGAGTTCCCATTCCAGTCACAGTCAGGAGTCAGGACCCTAAACCCATAAAGAACCAACTTCTATCATATTGTAATACTGTGCGTGTCCCAGCCCAGAAACGGTCGCTGCCTGCCAGGTCCGCCCGTTTATACTTTTTTTTTCAGGAGATGGCAAACCACCTTGGTTGGGGGGCCCCAAAGCACATAGCCCGCATGACATGTTTATACATGCTGGTTTCGAGGCACATGGAAATAGGACTTCGCCACCACCCCGTCGGATTGCTGAGGTCGCCACGACAACGATGACTTCGCTGTGACTACCTGGGCCGGCCTCTGTGTAAAAGCGTCTGTGTGTACAAGTGATTGTGTGTAAAAGCGCTTGTGTGTAAAGCCGTCTGTGTGTAAAAGCGTCTGTGTGTCAAAGTGTTTCTGCGTAAAAGTGTTTGTGTGTAAAAGCTTCTGTGTGTACAAGCGTCTGCGTGTAAAAGCGTCTGTGTGTAAAAGTGTTTGTGTGTAAAAGTGTTTGTGTGTAAAAGTGTTTGTGTGTAAAAGTGCCTGTGTGTAAAAGCGTCTATGTGTAAAAGCTTCTGTGTGTCAAAGCGTTTGTGTGTAAAAGCAGCTCCTGTCTGTAAAAAGGTCTGTGTGTAAAAGTGTCTGTGTGTAAACATGTCTGTGTGTAAAAGTGTCCGTGTAAAAGCGTCTGTGTGTAAAAACATCTGTGTGTAAAAGCGTCTGTATGTAAAAGCTTCTGTGGGTAACAGCTTTGTGTGTAATAGCCTCTGTGTAAAAGCTTCTGTGTGTAAAAGCTTCTGTGTGTAAAAACTTTTGTGTGTAAAAGCGTCTGTGTGTAAAAGTGTTTGCGATGCAAACTATTGTCTTGCACTTCTCACTATTTTGTCTTGCTACTTCTCTTCTCGATTGCCTATAACACATCTTTCATATATTGTTTGTAAAATTGTGTCTCCATACTAACAAGAGAAGACCCTGCTCCTCTACGCTCTCGGGCCATCCGTCGTCTAGTTTTTCAACAGTGTTTGATGAAGTGTTTCAGCAGGCACCAGTCAGCTGTGACGCTCTCCTCTTGTGAGGCTGAGCTTGTTGCATTACAGTCAGGTGTTCAGGAAGGAATCGGCTTGCTCAGGACTTTGGGTTTTGTGCTTGGTCGTTTGTATCCATGGGTTGACATTATCCCTCAGGACGCTCAGGTGACTTGGTATGACGAAGCAGAGTCTGATGACGAAGACTCTATGAGAGTTTCATACTTGTTTCCACTGGTCGTCAAGACCGACAGTTTGTCAGGGAAAATGCTTCTCGAAGCATCTGATTTGCAGCGAAAGAGCCGACACATTGAGATTAAAGTTTATTGGCTCCGAGAGTTGATGGATCGCAAAGTTTTGCTTTTGTCGCACGTTCCAGGAACTTTGAACCCAGCAGATTGTTTTACCAAGTGCTTGCCAACTCAGAAGTTTTTATTTTACAGGAACATGCTTGGATTTGTGAAAGTTGATTTCAGTTTGATTTCGAACATCCTTGGTTTTTGCTTGAAAGTTTGTGACAACAGTTATTCAAAACCAATTTCATGTTTGTCAAACAGGAACTGCGTTTTGTGCGGAGAACGTTTGATTTCGTTTGTTTTGGAAGAAGAACTGCAAGTTTCAGGAGATCAGAGATCATTTCGTCATGTGAAAGCTGTGTTTGCTCAAGAAACCTTGACAAACCCGGACAGTTTGCCTCTTGCTGTCGCGCTGATGGCAGAGGAAGATACACGGTCTAGTGTCTCAGGGTTCACTCGTGTGGATTGGACGACAGGAGAGCCAAGAGAGGACCCAACTGGGGGAGTTATGCGCCGAGATGCAGTGGTTGAGGAGGTTCAACCCCCATCAGGTGAGCCAGCTGCGACTGTTTCAGGTACACCGGACACCAAGGAAGCAGTTCCAGGTGGCGAAGCAACTTCAGGAGAGAAGCCATCAGGTGAGCCGTCTTCTGGATCTGGAAGGAAACCTCAGGTGAAGAGAATGCCCAAGAGGCCTGCAGCCAAGCTCATGCCGAGGCGTTTGAAGGTCACCAAGGTGAAGTTGGAGCCTGGGGCAACTGCCAAGGTGCCCGGGAAGAACCGCTTCAAGAACAAGGAGACGAAGAGATGCCAGAAGGCGAAGTGGGAAGAGATTAAGAAGACTGCCAGAGAAGAGCGTGCTCAGCCTGCACCAGCCTTTGAGATTCCAGCTCGTGGAGGAGATGTGCCAGTTCGAAGTTTTTTCGACCCTGTTTCAGGCAGAAGAGAGGCAATGGAAGTCAAGCCACTCGACAGGGAGCAGAAGTTTCGGACTGTGCAGTCAGGTTTTTCCAGGTACCCTACTGAGACTCGTACTTGCTACCAGTGTGGTGAGAAGGGGCATCTGAGTGCCAATTGCCCGCAGAAGATGAGGAGAGTATCACTCACTGAGGGCGTCATCAAGTACGAGGGGGCAGGGAGACCCGGCCTCGAGTCAGGCTTCAGGGAAATATGGGGAGTATTCCTCAGGAGACCCCGGAGTTTGATGATGTCCGTCCAGAAGACTCAGCATCTCAGGTGGGCGGACAATACCTGGGAACTATGTCTACGGTTGGAGGAGGTGTCAAGAAGAACTTGCCACCACCACCACCTCCACCTCCGATGGGTGGAAGCCCAAAGATTGCCAGGAGCAGACCAGGCGTTCCGCCGCAGACTTCGGCAGCTATGAGGCCACCACCAGCGCCAAGTGCAAGACTTCCGGCTAAGTTTTCTCAGGACCCACCTCTGGGAGAAGCGGCCTCCTCGAGCAGAGACGTGAGGAGACCTAAAACTCCACCCAAAACACCGCCAAAGAGACCACCAAGCAAGGCACCGCGAGTGAAAGGTGCGCCACAGAAGACCCAAGGGACAGAGAAGGCAAAAGGGACAGAGAAGTCCAAAGCGACTGAGAAGTCCAAGGCGACAGAGCCAGCAACAGAGATCAGAGGCTTGGTTGGGAGAGTCGTGGAAGAGGCAGCTAAGGCGGCACCTGCGACTGTGGACCTTGTGACGCCGAGCACAGCTGTGGATGTTGGAACCCCAGTTTCAGACAGTGCGGGACATGGGGATGTCCATCTTGCAGCGGCACATGGCTATGGAAGATTGTCAGCACTTACAGTGCACCAACCGACGCCAGCGAACTCACAGGCGGCGACGCCTACATCTCCAGCAGGAGATTCCCTTGTGGCTGGAGAAGCACCAGGACAAAGTTCAACTCACTGGTCGAATGCTCCGGTGATTTCACCGGTACCATCTACACCACCGCCAGCACCGGTGGGAGGCGAGACAGAGGTTTGTGTGGCATGCCAAGGGAGTGGATTGCTGAACTCGCAGGTGAATCTGCGATTGTTCCGACTTATCGGAACGGGGCAGCTCCGTTTGGCGGGGCCGATTGCCCAAGTTGCACCAGTGACCCCGGCTCCGGCCGCACCTGCGACCCCGGCTCCGGCCGCACCTACAACACCAGCTCCGGCAGCTGCAAATCCCACTGGACCTGGTAACGGGACCGAAGTCAGTCCAAGCCTCAGTGAAAACTCAGGTAGATCTCGTACTCCAACTCGTTCAGGTGTTTGCAGTGTGACTGAAGATGGAAGTATGACCATGTTTGATTCAGGTGGAAATCTTTTGATTTTGGAACTTGCTTGTGGTGTTGACTCAGTGATTCAAAATGCTTCTAGGGAGTTTGGATGCAGTTACATTGGAATTCATGCCGGTTTGGAGCTTTCTTCAACTCAACGTCAGGCCTATAAGTTCTTGAAGAGCTTTGCTGAGGGATCTTCCGGTAGTGCGGATTCACAGAAACTGATTCAGGTACACATTTCTCTTCCCTGTACTGGGGGTAGCCCTTTGTTGGACTTATCCAAGAAAGACAGGAAACCTGCTCAGGACGCATATTTCAGGCTTCTTGATCATTGCAAGAGATATGTTTCATATATCAAGGGCATGAGCAATGTGTGTAGTGCTGTGACTCTGGAGCTTCCGAAATCGAACCGTTTTTGGTCAGACGAGAGATTGAAGAAGTTTCTAACTGACCACGACATGCAAAAGTTTGCGGATTGTGCTGCATGTGCCATGGGTTTGGAAACCAGTCAGGGACAACCTATTGGTAAAGTCTTTCGCATTGCATGTTCGGATCAAGTACTTGCCACAGGTCTTGGAAAGAGATTTCAGTGTAAGTGTACTCAGGACCACGCTCCATTGAATCAGGTCAACTATTCGATGACGGAAAGATATTCATATAAGTTTGCAAGATTCTATTGTCGTGCTATTGCACTTCGTTGGATTGATCAACAGGAAGAAACATCGTGATTTTGTTTGTCATTGACTGCAGTTTGCATCAGGTTGCATTTCATGTCAGCAGTTTGACTTCAGGAAAGCACAGTTTTCTTTTTCAGCTGAACCGTTCAGTGGAATTTGCATGTTTGCATGGTTCACAGCGGATTCAGGGACATTCGATTGTCAGGCACAGTTTTCAGTGAAGACTTCACTAAGTGAATTCTCAAAGCTTGTCATCAGGAATCAGGTGATGACATCAGTTTAGTTTCAGGAGCCTATCAACTCCGTTGAGAGAGTGCTCGCATCAGGACGCTCACACTCCAGTTGTTTTGTTCTGTTGTGTGTGTGTGTTTCTTTTTCGTGTAGCCCGGGCCGGCCGCGCCGCGTTCGCCAGCCATGGATGAGCTTCTCATTGTGGTGCTATTTTCTGCATTGACTGGAGTGATGATTGGATCTTTGGGGACAGTTGTTATATTCTGGCTTTGTGGAGCACTGGAACGTAAGACAGTTATTGAGAAAGTTAGTCCAGAGTTGAGGGATGCGACAATTCAGGCTGAATATACTCAGGCTACATCGGATGAAACGTCAGACTTCAGACAAATGCACAGAGCTCAGACTTCGTCTTCTTATCATTTGTACATTGGAACTGCGGAGAGGTGTTATCATCTTGATCGCCGTTGTCGTTGTTATCCAGATTGGGACAATGTGAAGAGAGGGCTTACAATTTGTGAAATCTGCCGTATTTCATCTTCGACTTTTGAGATTGGGCAATGTATTTTTGTTTCTGAACAAGGACAGAAGTTTCATTTGACCCGATTTTGCCGTACTTTCAAGAGTCTGCCAGTGACTGAATATGCAAGGTGCACTGCATGTTGTACACTGGAACATTCTACACAGGTTTTATTCGGAGATTCAGTACCTCGCCAGCGAAGAACTGCTTCGTCAACTTCTTCTATTGCAGGTATGTCAGAGGACTAGATTTTTTCTGGATTGGAATGGGACGCCATGACTTTCTGGATTGCATTGCATTGCATTGACTGCACTACGTATTGGACGAAGACTCCATACTGACCTCTCATCGAAAGGGGGTGTGAAAATCCTACCTGGTATAGCGCTGAGAGATCAGTGACGTTGCACAGTTTTGATTTCACCAAGTATCGTCTGTGGACGAGCCTATTTCGACGTGGAACGATTGTGAATGGACAGATCGTAGTTTGTAGTTTTGATTTGACCGAATATCATCTGTGGAAGATATACTTTTGAATGTTTTTGGATGCTCTATGAAGCATAGATCATTTATGACACTCAACGAGCACAACCGACACTGCGGTTGCACTCGTCTCGTTTTGTAGTTGAGAGTTGTGATGTTTTTGTAGGAAACCGAACATTATTTGAACAGTTTGGAAACATTTCAACAGTTTTAGAGCCGAATGAAAGCTTTTGATCCTCAGTGGATCGCTTTTCGGAATTTCGTCAAGACTGGAATCCAGTTTGCAGTTTAGACAAAAACCCCTCCTTGGTTTTTGTCACCTTTAAACAATATTTGAACTGAATGGTCAACGATACTCGTTGGCTCAAGCCCGAGCGAGAGAAACAGAGTGTGTGTTGAAGCGTTGCTTGTTGTCTGGAGTGATTTGAGCGAGAGAGCACGGAAAGTTTGACTCACGTTTGTTTATTTGTGGAAAAGCCTTTGGGTAACTTTGATCGCGATAGGTTTTGTTTTGGTTTTCAAGGCACAACTTAGCGGTGCAAAGTTTTACGATTACACCCTGGCACTTCGAAGCAAACACCGAGAACGCCGGGTCGCAACGAGAGTGGTGAGAAACGAAAAAAACGGTGAAACAGGAAGGTGAAACAAGATCTAAGGTGAAAATGACAGCAATAGCTACGGCACTCAGGGCACACTCAGAGTCCCGCTCAGTTGTTCTTTTCCAAGCATCATCATTGGGAGCTGTAGTGCACTCTTGCGGTGCATACCGCTTTCAAAACTGAATCCAATGCGATCGAGTTAGCGATGATCGCTAGCTCCACAGCATTGATGCAGGCTTGCAAGCGTGGAGCTCCTCGAGCGGTCATCTTGCAGGCGTTGCAGCCAATTGCATTTGATGCGGTCGATTGACTATGGTAGCTGGCTTAGTCACATTGATACAGGGGATGCGAGCGTTTTCCTCTGAACAGGGACCAGGTCTGTCATCAAAGTGTTCAGCCGAGGTTCTGGACAGGCAACTTGTGTCAGCTGTGTTGAGGTCCTCTGTCGGGTAATGTTGTACGCTCGCTTGCATGAGCTGTAGCTGTCGACTTATAACTTCACGTTCTGTAACATTGGCTCGGGCCTCTACACGGATGCGCAGACTCTTTATGCAACAGCAGGCTGTGCGTATGGCTCTGCAATCTTGCTCGTTGATGACGCCTGCAAGGAGTTCTGTTTGCTGCACTAAGGCATGGGTGTCTTCTAGTGTTCTGAGGGTGTGCGTCAGTTTGCAAACATAGTCCTGCAAAAGGAGGAGATCTTGTGCCTCATTGTGACTCTGGGGTTCTTGAGGCAGGCATGCCAATTCACTCGGTTGCGCTGTACTCATATGGCCAGGCGGCATTCGAGCAGTGAAGGTACTGGATTGAGCTGAGCAAAATAGCAACGGGCGCAATGGCTTGATGTACTTTGACATCGTCCTACGCTACCAGTAGCTAGATATATATATAGTGGCCCATTAAAAATGTTACAATTGTCCCCCTCCCCCTTCCTCCCTTCCCACACTTAGAAAGGCAAGCTTACCACCTAATCAGCTCCAGTAGGCAGTAGTCAACCATGGGTACCCCATGGTGACAGCACCTATCTACACAGTGGTTCCCTGTCATGTGTGGCAACCGTGGGTACCCCACGTTAACCGTGTGAGACTACTGGAACTGCACGGGCTGACTGGCTCTGGGGTGTTCGTGGCTGCCGGTGCTACTGGCTGTGCTACTTGAAGGGGGTGGGTCACCACTTCCTGCTGGTTTGATCATTTGCGCGATAAGTGGATGGCTTTGCTTTGCAAGCAGAATCCTAGTCATTTCGCGAGTGAAAGCTGCTGGGTCGTCCACTAGTGCCTTCGCTTCCGCCAGTGGCCTGTCAAGGACAATGGCAATGAGCATTTCTCCGCCATCTTTCTGGATGAGGGCCGGCCGGCCGGCTTGCATCTGTGCAAGTGCAAGAATTGCCACCGCCTTGTTTTCGCACAGGGTGCGTTCCCATTCCTCCAGGGCTCTTTGCGCCAGGGTGCCAGTTTGTGGTGGGGCATTTTGAGCTGCCGGTGTCCCCAATGCACGGATGAAGGGACTGTCAGGCAGCGTGGAAGACGGCAGGTTTGTGATAGCGGCTACTGCACGTGAAATGTCACCATCTTTGACTTCATAAGAAGGGGAAGATTTCTGCCCAATGGCCGGCTCGGAATCAGCCCAGAGTTGCCGCAGCGTGTATCCTGTCTTCGGTTCCATGTACCTTCTGTTCCATACTGCGTTGTGAGACCATTGGGGTGCGTCATGGTTTATTTCAACTGAATCTCTTTTCATGTCATATTCTTTCAGCATGTCATCAAGTTCTTGGAGGGTCGCAGATCGGTGAATACAACATTGCCTAACGGCACCATCGATGTGCAGTGGCCATCCCACTGGCATGTGGGAGTCTTCTAGAAGCCCATCACCATTTTGCTCGATGATTGTGCCTAGCATTGGGACATCAATTGTTGCCTTGAGGCTAACCTGCGCACGTTTGCACTTCCATGTATCTGGTGCGAGCAAGCCACGCGCGGCCAGTAATGCTAGTGCTGGGAATTCCGGTTGGTCTTTCATCGGTAGCACCTCTTCCTTAATGACTAATTTAAGACCGTGTAGCGGTTGGGGCTGCCCTTGGTCTGGTTGAGGCGTAGTCTCTTTGGGCACCGCGATGTCTTCAAACCAGGTGGGGCGGACCGACTGGACACCTATTGTACTGGCGGAACTTGCGTTCTTGATGCTTTCCCTGCGCAGGCTGTGGTAGACAGGAGGGATCATCCATGCGGGCACAAAAACAGTGATAAACTGAACTTTCCAGATGACCTGCAGGTTCTGCGGTTTAATTTCAGGAGTGATGCATCTCACTTGACCATCTATGACTCGCGTGTACGATTCGGATCGGTCAAACGATGCTGTGACTTTTAGGCCGAGGTATAGTTCTCTGAACCAGTATTCTTTGAGCAACATAAAGGAAAGATGAGGTGCCCTCACTTCCAATACGTGCGTTGCTGGTATCAGGAAGGTGACTAACCATTCGGCCAAAAATTCAATCATCCTTGCTTCAAGCTTTGGGAGGATTTTCTGGACCGCCTGGAGCGCTGTCTCAATGTCTGGGACATGTGTAGCCGAGGGCAATCCGACTGTTCGCCTGGCATATTCGTCAGCAAAGTAGAGTCGGCACAATTTGGAAACCCACTGGCTTGGTTTCTCCATATCGATCGTGATCTTAGCCAGGGGCCATGGGTCGGGTAGCGTGGATAAGCAATGCAGTAACTCTGAAGTTAGTTCTGGGGATATAACTGGGAGCGCCCCTCCTTGTGGTCGATAATCTGCAGTTGCCCCTGCTGTGCCCTTGCTCATTTGTGTGTGGATGCGGGCCGCCTTGTGCACTTCTTGTATGGTGGACTCATATTGGTTGACCATAGCCCTTAAGTACTTGCATGCGCGGACTGCTGCCCTCCTTGTATTTGGCCCATCTTCGGCCTGATTCTTAGCGGCTGTCGCAAGGATGTCTCTCGCTTCTTCTTCCGGCGACCGAGTTGGTTCTGTACCAGGTGCAGGTGCAGTCGGAGCGATATCTTGGACTGGCGCTCTTTAGTGCGTGGCAGGTGGCCGGGGATTGGTAGCGTTGGGTGTACCCGCCATCCATCAAAGAAGTATATACCTGACAAGGGTAGGATTTCCTGATCAGGGCCGGTCTGCGCCACAATCTGCCCAGTACGCGCCTTGTACAATCCTGAAGGCAGGCATACATATGTGGGAAAGGGTGTGCGATCAGCTGCATAGGCATACAGGACAACTTCCGGGAACGGGAGATTCTGAACAGGAATCCATTTATGTTGAGCTGCTAGGCCTGTCTTGACTTCTTGGAGGCGATCTCTGTTCAGCCACCCAAGATCTGACCCTCGAACCAATATCAGACGGTATCTCGCTCGCTTCACCTCATTGGTTTGTTGGTCCTGGTATTGGTGTGCGATTGCGAGGGGAGGGAATTCCCATGCGGGTGTTGAGTTCAGCGACCATCTACTCATCTGTGCAAGATTTTCCTGTTCTGGGTTGGCATCGAAGTCAGGCCATTCCCATGTCGTCTCTCCTCTTCGAAGGCCTCGGATGCCATATGCTATGGTCGCGACCACCTGAGCCATGCCCATAAGCCCCATCATGTCTAACGGGGAGACCAACAGGGTTAAGGATTTTGAGCGGGTGAGTCCGACAGTGATTCGGCCAAGGCAGTCTTCCGTATCCTCCGTAGGGGAACCGTTGGAGTAGTACTTCGTGTTCAGGAATCCAATACTGGGCTGGGCTACGATTGCTACTTGTGCTGTTCCTCCTGCTGAGTTGGCTATTGTTTCTACACGGAGAGTGCGGGCATAATCTTTCTTAAACACTGAACGGTTCAGGTTATTCTTGTGGTCTGTTGCAGTGGTCATTACGAAGAGCCCATCGGCAAACCCGGCATTCCTGGGGAAGGGGGAGAGCACTTCTGACACGAGCGTCTCTAGGTCTGTCGCTACTAGCCCATTAATTCTAGCATTGGTGTCCCAAAGCACGAACTGGAACCCCGGTGGCCGGTCTGGAAGTCCTCCGGAGGCAAAACTTCCAAGTTCCCACATGTCGTTGATGAGTCTGCAAAGATCAGGGTATCTGACTGCTACTACTGAGTGATATGTTACAGGGCTAACTCTTGAGCTAGACGGGAGCATCAATCCCCATGCATGGATGTCGCTCACTCCGGCGGTATGGGAGTTTAAAACCGCTTGTATGTCACCGGCCATGGGTAGGAGGGTCGCAGCATGCTGCAAAATCCAGGCAAGGCGCACCAGGGACCGTGGAAAGTTGACTGTTGTGCCTGTCAGTAGTTCGGTGTCCACGAATGTGGGGAGTTGTCTTTGCTCATGTGGCTGGGCTGCTTCAAATTGTGCTCTCAGGCCGGGGAGGACAGCATTAGCCGCCTTCAGGTCTTCGGTAGCCTGTGGCGAGAGTTGGCTTGTCCATAGCTGACCCAACGTGTGCTGGCCTCGACGGAGGATTTGGCTGAGGGTAGTTAGACCTTCATTGGATGAGCCGTCAAATAGCCGAATCATTGCATCTGCTAAATTAGCTGGCATATAATAATTGCGGTCACTTCGCAGCCCATGTTTTTTGGATAAGAGGAGTTGCCGGGATCGTTTGGCGTTACGGGCTGCTCGATCAATACCTCCTGGCGTCTGCTCTGAATCTCCCGTCCACAGGACTAGGGGTTGCTGTCTCATCAGGCTGATGACTGCAATTTCCCGGTCAGTACCATATTGTTGACCTTCATCAATTACCATGAGGGAAAGCTCTTGCATGAAGCCCCCCAGCGTGGACCATTGCATGGTGAGATCTTGGGCTACCGTACCTCCTGTGGCCAAAACTAGCTGGCACTTGCTCAGCATTTGCCTTCTTTCTCTCGGATGAATATCGAATTTGGTGTGGGAGTAACTGCTCTTGTTACGTTCTTGGTCCCCCACTATCCTGCCTATGCGCCCAAACACCCCCGACGGGGGGTCGAGCCATAGGAGCAGGTCAGCAAAGGATCGAGTGCCTGAGTTTTCCTTACATATAAACAATATCTTAAGGCTGTCGGTGGTGTCGATTTCAATCAAGGCAAGGATGAGGACTGCCATCGATTTTGACTTGCCTGCACCAAAAAGTCCTTGAATACACAGGTCTAGCCGATTGGTGAGCAACGCCATTGTCACTGCACATAGCGTGCCCAAGACATGTCCGTCTATTTCGGCAGCGAAGGAAAGTGCCGTTGTGCGGGTCCATTGATAGGGTTCGCCCTCCACATGACATGGGATAAGGACTAGGCGCAGCAACTGCGCGCACAAATGCAGCAAGTGTGATCGTTTGTTGCCATCCATTCCTTCAACTGCTGTTTGGACATTATAGATGCCTAGGCCAAGGTGGTACCTACAGGGGGGAGTCTGTGCGACAGCAGTTACTTCTCTGGTGGGCTTGGTGCATCCAAACATCCACATAGTATGGAGGAAAAAGGTGCCTGGGAGTGGGCCCCCGTCCCCCTTGACGGTAGCATCTATGGGTTCCAGGTTCTGGCCAGAGGCAAGGTACCAGTCTTGAAGTACCAGGAGTTGTTCTTGGGCAAAGAAGTCGATGGCTGGCCCTGAGAGAAAAGCTACTTCGATGGCTCTGGGGTTGCACTGCCTGTGTATTCGGGTGGCAGGCAGTTCATCCTTACTTTTGGATGAGCGTGGCGTGATAGCAAGGACTAGCCCAAAAAGGATTTGCAGGTTTCTGACGTCGCTCGCTGGAGCATCTGTGGTTCCTACCATTGCAACAAGCCTTCCCGTGCCTATGGGGCTAACTTTGTGGTGGTGTGCCTCACTTGCCAGGAGGCTGAAGACTTCCGTTTGGCCTAGGCTCGGGTGTCGGAACGCGAATGCATCCTGTCCTCCTTTAACTCTCCAGTGACCAAACTCACTGCCTTTGAAAAGAAATTCGAATGCAATTGGTTGCCATGGCTCACGAATTGGTCCAGCACTCTGCATTGTAAGCCCCGTCTCATTGTAGCCTTCATTGGGGCTGAGCATTGGCAGATAGTAATCTAGCATGTAGACAGCCATGGGCAGTTGTAGGGTGCCAAGGAAGTGTTGAACCATGGTTGTGTAATTGAGCAGTTTGGCCCTGGACGCAATGCTGACTGTCGCCAATGAGGCCAGATATTGAGTTGCATCTTGCTCCGTTCGTACGTGTGAGTTGCGTATGGCAATATGGCTGACCAGTGCTTGGGTTGTGGTCTCTGGCACCTCGCACATCATTGCTAACTCACGCAGGAGACGCTTAGCTGCCTGTGGGAGTTCAAAGCTGCACCATGATATCAAACGCAGGGGGGCTTGTGAGTAAACTTCAAAGGGAAGCACCCCTGGGGTACTCTCCAACTGTGCTATGTCCTGTCGTCCCTCTGGAAGGGTAACTCGTGTCCAGTGCGGGTAGTTGTGTTGGGCAGTACCTAGGTATACTCGCCACCCTGTGATGTGTGTGATTGTGAACCCCTGGTGTTGGAGCATCCTCATGTCTTGATTGGACGGGTTCCAGACGCAAAGTCGGTCATCTGCATGGTGGATGAGGTGTACCTGTCGATTATGGGACAGTCTGGGTGTCGTTAGGAGCGATGGCGGCAGAGCAATGGCTGCTAGAACTGTTTTGCCTTCAATGTCTGGGAATTCAGCAAGGATGGTCTCCCATACCATACCTGCATACGAGCCTGCACTGTGCCCTCGAATGAAGAGGGAGCCTACCATGTAACCTGTTAACTTAAGATACTCCACAGAACGGATTTCCGGGGGCAGGCACACTCCGACCAATGGATGCGCAACCAGCAGTTTGGTAAAGAGTTGCAGGCCGTGCTTGTACCCTGGCCATGGTGGTTTCCTGTGTGCCGGGGTAATGGGACAGAAACGTAGGAGTTTCATGGCACGGCTGATGATCTGTGCTTGCAGTTGGTGGGCGTCGGGCACTCCGAGAACATGGCACCAGGTGTGGGCACCAATTGGGAACATGGCTATATGCAGTAGCAAGTATTCTTGGGTGTGGGCGGTTCCTGCAATTGTGCCAGCTCTTGCATTCCAATCATCCTGCTTGCTGAGAGATGGTCCGTAAACATGTGCTTCCTTTCTGCAAGCCAGCAGTACATCCCACTGTTGGTCTAGCTCTCCTCCACCCAATCCAGTGCACTGAACATCCAGGGACCCTGGGTCAGTGGGATTGAGTTGCCAGGCAGTGTTATCCATGATAATGATCTTCCACTCAGTGTATTGAGGGTCGGCATGGCTAGCAAGAACTTCGTTAATGGCCAGCTCTGCGTTGCTAGGGTCAATTCCCAGTCGTTTTTGCAGTGCCTCGAGAAGAGGGAGGATCTGGGCGGTGGGCAGTTGGAGGCTGGCTTGCTGTCCGCAGAGGACGTGGGCGGTTTGGCAGGTCTGGGGCCAGGGTGTGTGGTCGTTGTTGTAATTAGGGACATCCACTGGCGTCCAAAGGCTTTGGAGCAGCAATACTTGCATCTTGGTAAGGCTGCGCTGTTGTCCGACGTGCGGTTTTGCTACCAATTTACTTCCTCTGACGAAATCGCAGCCTGTGGGGTGTGTCCATAGCAGTGGTGCCTCGTCAACCCCTATGAGCGAAACGGCAAGTGGTTGCAGCCCTTTACTTTGCCACTGTTGGAGCTTCTGTCCGAGGCCAACTTTGCTCTCATGGAAGGCATGTACAACGGGTGGAAGGCTGTACCCATCATCTAACTCCTTGCTTTGGAATAGCTTGTCCCCCGAGAGGCAGAGTATGGGAAAGTTAGCCGGGAAGACAGACATGGGGGAGAGTGCTCCCTGCTCGAAGATGGGACGGGCCCATGTGAGGAAGGGCGGGGTTCGCTGGACAAAATCCGGCCGTAAGTAGCGACCATCTCCGTGACAAGGCCATTCTCCTTGTTCAGGGATAGGGAATGCAATGATTCCAGCCCATTCCCCTAGCATTGCCCAGGCATGTGTCCAGTCTAGTGGGGTTCTGGCCTTACATCCAAGTAAGGGGGTAAGAACTAGTCCGCCTCTTATTGCTTCCGCAGGGTCTTCTGGCACAGCTGTGGTGGCTAGGAAATTGGCTCGACTGTTGCAAAGTGCGATGACCCATTCGTCCGCCGATCTGCTGTTGGCTGGATGGACTATACGTCTTGCTTTAAGGGCACGCGCATCACTCGCATCGGAGCCGGCGGCATCACTTGGTGGCATGCTGGCATCTGGGGTTTCTTGGTCCATGTCGACATCTACTGCGTAGGTCGGAGCATGTCCTGTAACTATAATCAATCCAGCGTTGAGTTCTGCTTTTGCTTCGGTCGTGAGCAGGACTGCCGGCGGGCATTGACTGGAACTGGCCATAGTGTAGTGCTGCATTGCCTCGGCTCTGCTCGCCTTATCTGTCATGAGATTGACCAGTTCGGCTACCTCAAAGAGCGAGGTGGGCACACAATCAGAGTCCGTGAGTGCAAAGTTCACAGTGGGAAAGACTAAGCACAGAGCCTCAAGGACCGCAGCGCCAGCCCAGGTATAATGGATCTGATGCAAACCTGTGTTAGCGTTGATGGGAATGTGGATAGCAGTTGTTTTTTCTTGGTAAGGTCCAGTGACTTCACATCTGCCTTTGATCCAAGGTGCAAAATACTGCCAGTACTCAGGAGGATTGGTTCCTGATAGCGTACGGTTGTCCACAAAGACATAGACAGTGTCATACTGCGATACCCATGAGAGATTGTCCACAATCCACTGGAAGAGTGTCCTGTGATGGACCTGGCTGGCTGGGGGTCGGCGGATTCCATTCCCGTCGTCCGCCATCACTGTCGGGTATGTCAGGGGTGCTCGAGGCATTCGACGGGAGCCTACGTCTGCCCACTTCCAATTCTGTTTAATGTCATCCATACCAAGTGGGGTTTCAATCTCTTTCTCCGACAGGAAGAGTTCGTCCAGTTGGTGACTTATCCGCAGGATGCCCTGGACATCGGAGAAGTCAATGGGCGCGGCAATTTCCCACTCCTCTCGTGGGGGAGGCTCAGTTCCTTGTAGGAAGTAGGGAGTGTCATCATCAGCCTCTAGAGCATCGAAGTAGACCGATTGGTCACTGTCAGCTGACGTATCTTCACGGGGTTTTTCTGTGATGCATGGCACCGTTGGCTCTATGTCTGTATCCGAGTCGTCAGGGTCATCCGTCGCCAAGGAAATGAAACTATTTTCAGTCATGAGCTGCTGTATCATTCTGGCGTGGGCGTAACCCTGAACAACCGGTACCCGGTGTCAGGTTTCTACGACTAGGGCTGTGAGAGACTATCAAGGCGGTAGGGTTCAAATGTTACCAATGAATCAGCTAAGCTAGGGAAACCCCGAACACCCGGTACCCGGGGTCGGGGGTTCTCGTTGCAAGGCCAATTCAAGTGGAGTTTTAAAAACAAAGATTAGGGGGCAACCTTTGAAGCTTATCTATCGCCTTGAGGTGCGAATTGCGTGGCTTATGGCTGACCTAGCTAGAGAAACTAGTAGAGCCGCAAAAGCTGCAGTGAGAAAAAGATTACACAATGACAGATGTTGGAAGCATGCCTCACCAACAATGCATCAGCACCAACAAAAGCAGGATTCAAATGACCGGAGACGGAAGGACATGGGACACAGACTTGACAAGACCAAACAAGTGAAATACACAAATAGAAATCCCCTTACGCTACCTTGGGGGGGTCATATTGAGTTGGTAAGCCCCTAAATGTCCAACAAGTTTTGGGGGGTAACACCCTGGCACTCAACTGCTTTTCTCTTGGCGCAACTGTGGAGTATGGCGACAACATACGCCGGCACTGATCGGGTGATCTCAGAGCAGTCATATGCACCCTGTGCTAGCTGGCTGCAAGTTCACTCAATCAATGATTTCCATTTCGATATCCACGATCGGCGAAGCCTGAGGAGTATCTGGTTCCTGGCCATCTTGTATTGTCTTGAGGCGTTTCGTGATACGCCATAGGTTCTGACGGGCTCTAGCTAGTCGCGTTTCATGATACGCCACTTTCTCACTGGCTACTCTCTGCAGATTCTGCAATGTAGGAATGTCCGCTGCAAAGAGGTCAACCTCCTGGCCGGTTTCACAGGCAGGTTCAGGGCTACTAGCAACAACGGTGTCAGTGGCTTGCGTGTCTGGCGATTCGCTTGGTGTGTCAACAGGCGTGGATCTCTCTGTCGGTATCTCCTTGTCAACACTAGGTTGCTCCTGTTTCGGAGGCTGCTGCTGTTCAGCTCTGATTTGCGGGATGAGGGGAGTGTGTGGATAACGCACCGGTACCCGGGGTATCCGTCTCTGGTTCGCGTGTGGCTGGCGGTGACGGTGGCGCTGGTCTCTGGTTGAATAACGATTGTGCACTGACCTTAGGGGGCCGATGGCTCTCTTGGTGAACTGGAGCCTCTGCCGCCGCATTTGTACTGGATTTGGATGGCAAGGCGGTGTCGGCTTCTCCTGTAATTTGCGGGCTTGCGGCCGGCAAGCTAGTTGATGTTTGGGACTGTGTGGGATGTGCTGGTCGGCTTTCTGCTATTGTTCGTTGTCTCATTTGGGCAAAAACTGCTTGCAATTCCATATATTGCCTTTCTTGATCAGCGACCTGCTGCGGTCCTGTGGAGCAGGTTCTTGAGGTGCTTGCACGGTCTGTTTCTCTTGGGGTCGTTCCAGCCATCTGTTTGGTTTCGGTGGAGTCGGAGGCTGCGACCGCTTGGCGGGCTGGGAAGGTTTAAGCTTATCAAGGCGTGGCTGAATCACATCCCGCAGTTCAGGTGGGTACGCCTCTCCTGTCTCAGATAGCCACTGTATTGTATGCTGAAGAGTTCTAGATCGTTTAAAAATCTTTCTACGTAAATCCCAGGACCTACACCTAGATGCAGTTCCTACAACCTACGCAAAGCGAAGCTTACGCAAAAAACGCGGTTCCCACACAAGCTCTCAGGTTCGGAACAGCTCAACCCTTTTGGACACTCGCTCAGAGGTGCGGTAGCAAAACACGAACCAAAGCAAAACAAGCTGGACTAAACCACGTGACTGTCTTAGACTACTTCTTTGCAGTTTCCTTGGCTTTGAGCCAACATCAACCATACAGCTTGACTGCAACAAATGTTTAAACGTTCAAGATCCGAAGATCTTTCTCTCAAAAACTTTCTTCCACTAACCAGAGACAGGCAACATCGACACTGCGGTCGCTCGGTCTGTTGTCATCATTGAGGGACATCGGCAACCACCGTCTCGATGTTAACCTGTCAGCCAACAAAAAACTCCAACCACAAGTCGACTATTCACAGTTACACACACAGCTACTAACAAGCAGCCACTCTAAACTCAGTTCAGTCCAAAGTTCAAAGTTCAAATTGGCTTTCTATGAAAGTTTCCCACAAAAGTAAAGTTCACAGAACGCAACTTTCGCTGAAAAATTCTGTGGGTTTCTGGAAACTCCATTCCAGGTTCTTTGAATTCATAAAGGTGTTTTGTTCTTCTTTCCATAGTCTCGCGACACTGGAGTTCGAGACTTGCATTGGGGCCTGCCTCCAACTTTGGTTTTTCTATTAACTTTTTGTTTTGCTGCAATTTGCATAACCTTGAGGCCTCGAGGCTTGCCTTGAGGCTGTCTCTTTGCGCCAGCTGCGGCCTAAAATTTAAGCCAGGCAGCGCAGTTACCAACTACTTCAAGTTCAGCCTTGCTGGACAGCTCGCGCTGGATGCGCTAGGCCATTGGTGGTTTTTGCTTCCTCTCTTGATCTTTCATTTGTGACTGCAAGGGCCGTGCCTCGAGTGCACCGTGCCCGCTATCCGAGAAAAAGCGGTAGGGGAAGAGAGGAGATACGTAACCGGCAAAACACACGAGAACGAAAGCAAAGAGGACAAAAAATACCATCGTATATCGACGTCAATACACACCTCGGTTTGTGGGGATTGTACCTGTCAATTGATGGGGCATCCTGTTTGAGATTGAGGTCACCCTGAAGACAGTGGACCGGCTGTTTCTTTTTCTTTGATGTGCAGCATTGGACCTGATTTTTTTGCACCACGCTTAAAATGATGCGTTGTGATTGCGGCAGCTCTCGTGTGTCGGATGTTAGCTTTAGCTACTTACAAGTTTGTGAGCAGTTGAAGCAAAGGAAACCATGTTGTGAACGTGTCATGTACTTGTACATAGTTGTTCACATATTGGACCCGGAAGTTCATCTTTGGTCTGTGGCCATTTTGCTTCAAACTTCCCACCTTGGTTTCGTTCTTTCCCACCACCGTCCCCTATGCTCCACCGTTGAGTGGTTGTGGAGGTGGTTCCTTGGGAATTCCCCACCTCGTGTATACCGACTTCTTTACAGACCCCGGTTTGTTGGGATTGTATCTGTCAATTGATGGGGCGTCCTGTTTGAGATTGAGGTCACCCTGAAGACAGTGGACCGGCTGTTTCTTTTTCTTTGATGTGCAGCATTGGACCTGATTTTTTTGCACCACGCTTAAAATGATGCGTTGTGATTGCGGCAGCTCTCGTGTGTTGGATGTTAGCTTTAGCTACTTACAAGTTTGTGAGAAGTTGAAGCAAAGGAAACCATGTTGTGAACGTGTCATGTACTTGTACATAGTTGTTCACATATTGGACCCGGAAGTTCATCTTTGGTCCGTGGCCATTTTGCTTCAAACTTCCCACCTTGGTTTCGTTCTTTCCCACCACCGTCCCCTATGCTCCACCGTTGAGTGGTTGTGGAGGTGGTTCCTTGGGAATTCCCCACCTCGTGTATACCGACTTCTTTACAGACCCCGGTTTGTTGGGATTGTATCTGTCAATTGATGGGGCGTCCTGTTTGAGATTGAGGTCACCCTGAAGACAGTGGACTGGCTGTTTCTTTTTCTTTGATGTGCAGCATTGGACCTGATTTTTTTGCACCACGCTTAAAATGATGCGTTGTGATTGCGGCAGCTCTCGTGTGTTGGATGTTAGCTTTAGCTACTTACAAGTTTGTGAGAAGTTGAAGCAAAGGAAGCCATGTTGTGAACGTGTCATGTACTTGTACATAGTTGTTCACATATTGGACCCGGAAGTTCATCTTTGGTCCGTGGCCATTTTGCTTCAAACTTCCCACCTTGGTTTCGTTCTTTCCCACCACCGTCCCCTATGCTCCACCGTTGAGTGGTTGTGGAGGTGGTTCCTTGGGAATTCCCCACCTCGTGTATACCGACTTCTTTACAGACCCCGGTTTGTTGGGATTGTATCTGTCAATTGATGGGGCGTCCTGTTTGAGATTGAGGTCACCCTGAAGACAGTGGACCGGCTGTTTCTTTTTCTTTGATGTGCAGCATTGGACCTGATTTTTTTGCACCACGCTTAAAATGATGCGTTGTGATTGCGGCAGCTCTCGTGTGTTGGATGTTAGCTTTAGCTACTTACAAGTTTGTGAGAAGTTGAAGCAAAGGAAGCCATGTTGTGAACGTGTCATGTACTTGTACATAGTTGTTCACATATTGGACCCGGAAGTTCATCTTTGGTCCGTGGCCATTTTGCTTCAAACTTCCCACCTTGGTTTCGTTCTTTCCCACCACCGTCCCCTATGCTCCACCGTTGAGTGGTTGTGGAGGTGGTTCCTTGGGAATTCCCCACCTCGTGTATACCGACTTCTTTACAGACCCTGGTTTGTTGGGATTGTATCTGTCAATTGATGGGGCGTCCTGTTTGAGATTGAGGTCACCCTGAAGACAGTGGACCGGCTGTTTCTTTTCTTTGATGTGCAGCATTGGACCTGATTTTTTTGCACCACGCTTAAAATGATGCGTTGTGATTGCGGCAGCTCTCGTGTGTTGGATGTTAGCTTTAGCTACTTACAAGTTTGTGAGAAGTTGAAGCAAAGGAAGCCATGTTGTGAACGTGTCATGTACTTGTACATAGTTGTTCACATATTGGACCCGGAAGTTCATCTTTGGTCCGTGGCCATTTTGCTTCAAACTTCCCACCTTGGTTTCGTTCTTTCCCACCACCGTCCCCTATGCTCCACCGTTGAGTGGTTGTGGAGGTGGTCCCTTGGGAATTCCCCACCTCGTGTATACCGACTTCTTTACAGACCCTGGTTTGTTGGGATTGTATCTGTCAATTGATGGGGCGTCCTGTTTGAGATTGAGGTCACCCTGAAGACAGTGGACCGGCTGTTTCTTTTTCTTTGATGTGCAGCATTGGACCTGATTTTTTTGCACCACGCTTAAAATGATGCGTTGTGATTGCGGCAGCTCTCGTGTGTTGGATGTTAGCTTTAGCTACTTACAAGTTTGTGAGAAATTGAAGCAAAGGAAACCATGTTGTGAACGTGTCATGTACTTGTACATAGTTGTTCCAATATTGGACCCGGAAGTTCATCTTTGGTCCGTGGCCATTTTGCTTCAAACTTCCCACCTTGGTTTCGTTCTTTCCCACCACCGTCCCCTATGCTCCACCGTTGAGTGGTTGTGGAGGTGGTTCCTTGGGAATTCCCCACCTCGTGTATACCGACTTCTTTACAGACCCCGGTTTGTTGGGATTGTATCTGTCAATTGATGGGGCGTCCTGTTTGAGATTGAGGTCACCCTGAAGACAGTGGACCGGCTGTTTCTTTTTCTTTGATGTGCAGCATTGGACCAGATTTTTTTGCACCACGCTTTGATTGCGGCAGCTCTCGCGTGTTGGATGTTAGCTTTAGCTACTTACAAGTTTGTGAGAAATTGAAGCAAAGGAAACCATGTTGTGAACGTGTCATGTACTTGTACATAGTTGTTCACATATTGGACCCGGAAGTCTAGGTACCCCCTTAGTAAAAGAAAACGCCGGTGGGGTTCATTTTTTGGAAAATCTTTTTTTCAAGGGTTTCCCATCCGGCGGTGCTATCCGTTGCAGTTTTAACACCAGGTTCCGGGCAAGGTCAGGGCCCAAAAGGTAAGGGCTGACCCAGCCTTCTGATCTCATTTTGATCTCGTTTTTTCCCTGGTTTGCTTCAGGGAAGGGATGGGAAGAAAAGAAAAGGGAATGGAAGGAAATGGAAAAGAAGGGAAGAAAGAAAGGGAAGGGAAGGGCAAAGCAAATCGTTGGAAACGATTTGTTCCACTGCCAAGGAAACTCGTGAAACGCATAGGCAGCAGGGCAAGAAAGAGTTGAATTTGAGCGATCTGCAAGTTTGAAGGTCTAAAGCTGATGCAGCGTTTACATGGTGAAATGCCTCAAAGGGACAACTAAGGTATGACGGTATGACTTATTGAAATGGCGTTGCCATGCGCGCAAGCGCTTTAGGGAGGCTTTAGGCTGGCTTTAGGTATGACTTAGGGGTGATTTTGTCTAATCCCTGTATGATACACATATGGAAACTTTTCTAAAATGCTAATCAGGAAATCTAATCATAGGTGGACATAAATAAATTTGCATGACGAATTTACAATTTCGTTAAAAGGCGGAGTCACGCGTATACGCATTGAAAATCAATCTCTGCACCTAAGCGCTAGTTTTGCGTTAGTTTGGCGGTAGATATTTTGATATATATAGACTTATCCACCAACCAATAAAAAGCTTATTTAATGAAGGGTCCTGCAGCTAAATGCCGCATCGCATGATGTGGCAATCCTTCAAGGGGTATAACAACACTGCACAATCGATTGGATGGGTTTTTGGGCGGAAGCATCCCCATCGCTTAGGGCCGGGGGCCCTAAGCAATGGGACGCTTCCCAGAGCAAGAGACATGCTTGTTTCTCGCTCTGGGGGCCTCTCCAATGGGACCGTCCGTGGAGCATTTCTACAGGTTTCCGTACCTTTTTCTTTCCAGAGCTATTCCTTTTCATTTTTCCATCATGTCTTGGGACTCACAAACCTTAAAAGCAATGAAACGCATAGGAATGCGAAAGAAATCTTCTATGCATTTCATTGTGTTTAAGGTTTGTAAGTCCCAAAGCAAAAAAGAAAAATGAACAGGAATGAAAAGGAATAGCCTCTGGAAAGAATAAAGTACAAGCTGGGTACAAGAAAAAACAATCTGGTCGGTTGTGCCCTGTTGTTGGCCCCTGGAGGATTGCCACATCATGTGATGCGGCATTTAGCTGCAGGAAAGGCCCTACAGACGCCCTAATGTCGCCCTAACGTCGCCCTAACGTCGCCCTAGCACCGTGTATTTCCACCCACCCCACCGCTTTCATTAAATAGCTTTGCACCTATCCGCTACAACCTGGCTACAAGGTATAGGATTTAGGAGGGGGGAGGGAGGCAGTCATGGAAGCGATTCTTGCGTAATTAAAATCGACCGTTCTGAACCGAAATTCGACGTTTTTGAAGCTAGAATCGACGATTTTGAAGCTAAAATCGACGATTTGGAAGCTTAAATCGACCATTTTGAAGCTAATTGAATAAGCTTTGCACCTATCCGCTACAACGGGATCAGATTGCGATGGATCAAGGTGGCAAAACCTAAAATGTGAACCAGCTTTTATGTTTTTAATATACCTCCGGCCGTCCCAGGTAAAACCCTGCCCTGACCATGCGGCTGTGCACCCTATAAAATGGCGCGATGCACTGTTTAGGCTTGTTTAGGCATTCTTGGTCTCCAAAGCCAGGATCAGGATTGGACAGGAGTAGGCAACCCCACCTTAAAAAGGAAAATGGAAAGGTCCCCCCCCACATACCCTAAGCAGTACCTAGAATGTCGCAGTCCCGACAGGTAGACAGCTAGCCAGATAGACAGATGAAAGAGAGAGAGAGATAGATAGATAGATCGATCGATCGATAGATATGAGATAGATGAGATAGATAGATAGATAGATAGATAGATAGATAAGGGTCTGTGTGTGAAAGTGTCTGTCTGTAAAAGCTTCTGTGTGTGAAAGCTTTTGTGTGTACAAGCGTCTGTGCGTAAAAGGGTCTGTGCGTGTTTGCGATGCAAACTATTGTGTTGCACTTCTGCTATTTTGTCTCAATACTCCTCTTCTCGACTGCCTATAACACATCTTTAATATATTGATATATATTGTTTCTAATATGGTGTCTCCATACTAACAAGAGAAGACCTGCTCCTCTACGCTCTCGGGCCATCCGTCGTCTAGTTCTTTTGGGAAGATTTTTTTTTGCTTTTCTACTTTTAAAGAGAGTCTAGATATAGTTTAGGGGAGGGGGGGGGGGCCACACACTAATCAGGAACCAACATTATATATGAAAAGAGTCGCTTTCCCCAGATCGCAACGTCCCAAAATCACATTCTAAGTTTACATGGTAGGATTTACGGGAGAATAGCGCGATCCGACATTTAGAAACATGATACTTTTCCAATGATTGTTGTTCTTCCAATGAATTGTAATTTCCAAGGCTCCGGCGAAAACATGTTGCCTGGCCATGTGGATAGCTCTGCATGGCGGCGCGCTGGTGCTTCAGGTTGGTAGCCAGCTTTGTTGTTCGGGACATGCTCCACCGAAGGTTGCGACACCTGCAATAAAATGCGTCAGCAAAAAATGATGTGCACATGTATAAACACAGAGAACAAATGCATATGTGAATTTACGCACTTCTTATGATTGGTTTGGGCAGGGTCTCGTTTCCACGCACACATATACATTTGTGTATATATTTAAATATATACATATATCTCTTTCTTTCTTTCTTTTTTTCTTTCTTTCTTTCTTTCATATATATATATTTACAATGGTTTTGCCCAGGTCCGAAGGTCCCCAGACCACATTCTAAGTTTGCATGGTAAGATTTCCGGGAGCATTCCCACTCTTTGGGCACGTCTGTGAGAGAGAGAAAGAGAGAGATATTTTTTTTTAGGGCGATCCAAAATTTTTAAATGAATAAATAAATAAATAAATAAATCAATAAATATATAAATCTATTTGCAAAGCAACATGTTTTGGCCAGAGCCTTGGAATTTACAATTCGTAGGGAAAAACAACACAATCATTAGAAAAGGCCTCTGGAGCTTGGCGGCACGCTGGTGTTTCAGGTTGGTGGCCAACTTTGTTGTTCGGGACATCCTCCACCGCAGAATGCGGATCCTGCGAGAATGAAAATGCCGTGAGATGTGTACATGTACAGTTACACACAACTTTATGATTGGTTTCGGCAGGGTCTCGTTTCCACACACATACACACACACACACATATATATATATAATGGCTTTGCCCAGATCGGAAGTTCCCAAAACCACATTCTAAGTTTCCCCGGTAAGCTTTACAAGAGCATTCACTTCTTTGGGTATATACGGTTTAGCACAGTCCCGCATGTAAAAACATGTAAAGCAAAGCAAAATGTGTTGGCCGGAGTTTTGGATTTTTCCGCGCATAGCAAAAATCAACAGTCATTAGAAAGGACAATGGAGCGATGGAACCATTTTTTTTGGTGGGGGCCATCTGTCCCAACTCACCACACCTTCTCCTTTCTCTGGTGGAGGAGGTGCCAAGAATCAGGAGTCCACCCTTCGCGCTTTGATTCCTGCGGGGGGGAAAAGCGGTGTATATATATATATATAAAAAAAGAAAGTTTAATAGATAGATAGATGTATATATATATATAGATAAAAAGAAAGAGAGAGAGATATACAGAGAGATGCGCATGTAGATTTGCAGTCCTCTGAAAGCTGCGCCACATTAAAAAGCAGGACCGCCTGTGTCGGCTCTACCTCCTGGGAGGGGCATGAGCCACATTGAAGTTTTTCAGGGTCAGATAAAGCAATATATGGTGTGGAGTTGCCGAAGCGAATCATTGATCTGGGCACCCGGCCGGTATATACATATTATATACATACAGGTCACTACATCAACCTCTCTTCTCTCCCCCTTTTTTCTTTATATATATATATGTATTATTTATATATATATATGTGCATATATGGATAAGAAGATATGACTTCCCTCCCAAATCCTTCCAGAAAGGGTCCTCGGGACTCTTTGGCGCCTGGCAGCGGGCAAATAGCTCACATTGTACCCATATATGATCACATACATCTATATATATATATATATATAAAAATATAAACACAGAAAATTGCTTGGGAAACAGTGCGCCATTGTATGTACAGCATATACTTCTTGAAGAGTGCCCCTTGTATACAAGCAGAGGGGCAGATATTGAATATATATATATATATTTATATATATATATATGCACGCCATCTTGCCTATTGAACAGGACATCAGAGTGGCACATTCTAAGCCTGCTTGGGGGAAAGGCCCTCTCACTCTTCCAAGTTCCGTGGAGCGCCAGAGAGAGAGAGATGTTTTTTATTTAATATCTATATTATAAATATATATATATACATACATATTTGTAGCTATATGTCTATCTATATATCTGTATATATATATATATATCCACGTCTAAAAGACGTAATCATATATATATACACACATACCTACACGTGAATACATATAATATATATATAATATACACCTCTCTTCCATGCCCCACGTCTTTCCCTGGAAAGCTTCCGTTGTTTTGGCAGGCGATTCGCTTCAGGATCAGACCTAGGTTCTACTATATAGCAGATAGTGTACAAGCACGTACCACTCTTGGGTGGGACCTAACACAATGCGCAACAATCTGCTTAATCGCTTTCAACGGAGCAGGTCAAGCACGGTGTCAACGGAGTAGCCTTCTGCGCATGTTTTAGGTGCCCACAAGTTTTTCTCGCGTGCCACCGTGCACCGTTTGGTGCATAGTAGATGGTACCGTCTGGGGGGCTGGTTTCTTTTGCACAGGGCCGAAGAGAACACTGGACGCCCCCATCAGAAACGGTCACGGGATTGCTCGAAGTGCGCGCGACTTTCTTCTTGGAGGGGAGGATGCTAAAGAGCATTGTAGAGATCGACCATGTCGCAGCCAGCCCAATCAGGAACTCAAAGATTAGATCAGTCTGTACGGCCAGCCCCATGGCTAACGCACCCAGCGCGAAAGAGCTAAACACAAGGGACATCATGACAAGACCCCTAAAAACTGCTCAGCTCGAACCAAAATAAAACCTGTAGAAAGGATTCAACCCATCCCACATTGGGTCCCACATTCTAACCCTTCTGCCCAGGAATTGTTTTCAAGCTGAATCAGTTTTCATTCTACCCTTTCCCCCACTACCGAGCACGCTATTTCCACCTCTTTGGCTTCTTCCCGCGGATGCTTCTTTGGACTTGTTTCTAGAATCTTTTCCTGGCCACCAACATGGCCGCTACCATCCCGATTATTGGCTATATCTGTCTGTATATATATATATTCCCATCAAATGTTCGTCTATCTTTTGAACATATATATATATATATATCTAAACATCCATTTCATCATATGTACAAAAGATATCCAATATACCTCGGTGGTGGTTAAACAACATGTCTCGCAGAGCATCTATAACGCATCAAACACTGCCATGTACTGCCGTGGCTGGTGGTCCAATATGTGTGTATATATATATATAGATAGATAGTTAAAAACAACATTGTCCTCCGCAGGCTTCTCGCGACCTTCTCCTGCAGCTATGTCCTGGAGACAGGATCAAGGGTCTATTTATTTATTTGTTTATATATATATATATATATTCACTTATTTATATTTATACACTGTCGTTAAGACCAAAGCATTCAAAGCTCAACCAGCGGTAATGCGCAGGGTGTAGCCCATTCCTGGGGAATGTATTGGAGGGTGCCCTCCCATTGTTAGACACAGCAATCTGGGTGAAAAAACAACATTCCCGTATGTAACAATGCTGCAACACCTCTTTGAGAATCAAAGATGAATGCCTTATTTTCACGACAACAAAAATTTGTCCCAGTGGGACAAATTAACAAGACCAAAAAAAAATAATCTCTGAAACCACCAAACAACAAACAAACACAAACAGTAAACAGTTTGTTGGTTGTCTCCCTGTTTAACTGGAAACATCGATGATACTTCATGTTCACATGTGTGATTTTTCATTCGTTTGATGTTTTCCGTTTCAAGGGAGGGTGGGTGGGAATTCCACCCTTTTTAAGAGGGCAGCGTTGGCAATGGGCAAAGCAGTGGCGCGTGGCCAAGCGTTGCTTCGGTCTCCTGTGGTTTTTCAACCAGTGGTACCTGTTCCATTTCCGTATCGGCTGTGCATTTTGTCAGTGATTTCAGGTTTTGGCACTGCATTTGTGATTTTCTTCGCCTGGATTTGGACTCTTTAGGAGATCGTCTTTTATGCAACACAGGTCACAACCTCGGCTTCCTGTGTTTAGGCCGCTGGTGCCACATCGACCATTGCAATCTGATTCTACATCTTGCAGTTACATTCTTGCAGGTGGTGGTTCTGCAGTTTTGTTGCAACACAGCATCCTGTCGTATTTGTACACGCCTGGTGCTAGGAATCCAGATATTTTTCATTTGGGTAACACTGCGCCTGCCATTCGTATCATTACAGGTTCCTGGACACAGGTGGACACTCCCAGCGTGTCTTCTCAACGGGCAGAAAATGACTGAGGCCACAGATACGAATCCTGACCTTTTTCCTATGGGAGATTTTGCGGGGTCAGGTTTTGATGTTGGATACCCATATGGTGGTGAACAGTCTGAACCCTTTTTTGATGACGCCAGGGTTGATCCATCTGAAACAGTGGGGGACCAATTGGACGACTGGGATGTTACGGCAGTAAACTTTGCTGGTTCAGTGTTGGACGGTTTGCATGTTTTCACTTCCGGTGATTTTCAAAATGCATTGGACAGAGCATGGCAATCTTTGGAGCCGGCGCCACAGTGGACGATGCCTTGGGAAACGGGCGTGTGGAAACATATTTTTGATGTGTCAGAGCGTTCAAGTAGCTTGACAATGCCTGTTTTGAGTAGACCTGCAGTGGCTCCTCTGCCAGATGTCTTGCCAGTGCAACACCCGGCTTTGAAAAGCAGGCGCATTGCAGCTGAACCTCAGGCCTGGCAACAAGTGGTCATGGCCTCGGATGTGGCGTCATGGCAGGAGCTTCATGAAGCCAAGCTGGACGTGGCTTTGAAACGCTGGTATGACGTGGTGATCATGTTTCCAACGTCATTTATCTTGGTGGCTCAACTGGCTGAATTACCCACCTTGGGTGAGCAAATGTCCATGATGAGAGATGTTTTGAGTGGCAGATCACCTTTGACCTTGTTGAAACGAGTGAACTCCATTACACGGTACATGACATTTCTGCGCAATCACGGGATGACAGCGCCTGGGGTTGAGTCAGACTTGTATGCTTTTCTCAAGGAGCAAAGGTCTGAAGGCGCACCTCAGTCGAGACTTGCAGCTGTGATTGAGTCCATCAGGTTCATGGAGCATGTGTTAGGCCTCAATGGTTTGACAGACCTGCTGTCCAAGCGCTGCTTAGGTGCGGCAAAGCAGACAACAGCTGGGCCAAACCGTCAGGCAGCACCGCTGACAGTTGCAGAGCTGCGGGTACTTCATGACATCCTTGCTTCACCTGATGCAGATGTTTGGGATCGTAACATGGCTGGCGCTTTCCTGGGATGTGTTTATACAAGGTCGAGGTGGTCAGATTTTCAGCACTCGAATGAAATGACAGCAGATCCACACCCTCATTGTCCTGAGTTTGTGGAGTTATCCATTTCAGAGTACAAGACAAAGTATGCAAATGCTTGGAGGGGTGGTTTGCTTACAGCAGTGGCCCCAGCCATTGGTGCGTCGGCAGAGAACTGGGCGCAGAACTGGCTGGTAGTTAGAAACATGTTGCAGGCACCTTTGCATGAGGATTTTCCCATCATGCCAGCACCGAACGCTGCAGGGGAGGCCACCAAAAGGCCCCTTACCACTAAGGAAGTTGCGGAGTGGATCCGTTTGCTTTTGAGGAGAGGTGGCATAGCAATGGGTGAACGCAGAATTTCATCCCATAGTGCCAAAGCCACCATCCTTTCATACTTAGCGAAGTATGGAGCAGAGATATCAGTGCGTGAGATTTTGGGGGCCCATGTTTCCCACTTGCAGTCGGTCATCAGATATTCAAGAGACGCCCTGGCTGAGCCCTTGCGGGTTATGGCACGCATGCTGGCTGACATACGCAGTGGCATTTTTATGCCGGACACCACAAGGGCTGGATACTTTTCAATGAACTTGGACCCAGCCACAGAGGAGATTGACAGTACAGTTATTCTGGTCAGTGATGATGAGGACGTTAAGCATGAGATGGCACAGGTGGAACAAATTGCTGAGTCTGACAGTGAGGACGAAGCTGACACCTGTTCAAGCTCAGATGAAAGTGCAGTGGCATCTGCAAGGTGCAGTCGACCCGTAACCGTGCCAAAGGCGCCGGTGGGCTTCAAGATGTACCAGCACACCAAGAGCCGCATGCTTCACCTCATGGAGTTGGAGCACCATAGGGTGTTCCAGTGTGGAAGGATGGCTGGGGAAAAGCATGAGATTTCCCAGGCCAGCAAACTCCGTTGGGACACCCCTTGCTGTGGCCGATGTTGGCGCACAGCTGGGCACCCGCTCGTGTCTAGGGTCGGATGAATGAGCCAGACAACATGAGCGCTGGACCTTTGCAGCCAAACACTTGGCAACGCAGAGCTATGAGCCTTCTTGTGGAAAAAATTTGACAGGCAGCATCTCCTTGTGCAAATCATTCACCAGTTAGTGTCAACATGAGACACGGTGAGAACGCACACATTGAAAACCACCTGTCAAACATTTCATTCCACTTGTCATACATGTCGGCTCCAGGTGTGCAACATGAAGTGCATGATACGTTTGTTTGGCTCATTTCATCATGCATGTCAGGAACGTCCAGACCTTAACCCAGGCACTCTCAACTTGTTGCAAATTGCATAAGTGAGCATGTCATATAGATACAGAAGTTGATAAACCACACTCCATTCTAAATACACCCTCTTTTGGATCTGACCCAGTTTTTCTTTCACTTTGACAGCTGGTTCATTGTTTCTTTTGTTGTAGGGACCTCAAACGCTACCCGTTGCTGAAACATGGCACTGGTGGAATCAGAGGCCGCTTTTCAAAAGCGTTGTGATGAACTGGAGGACCAGCTCTACACGAAGTGTAAGGCCCAGGACATCACGTCTTTTTCAACTCTGGCATTTTCGTTGGGGTCACCTCAGAACCAAGTCAGTGAAACAGAGCTGTCAGATTTGGCGGGAAAAATTCATGGAGGAGTGGCCACAGTGGGGAACACAGCCAACATAAGGAGACTCCATTTTGAGGCTTGTACATTTCTTATGGCAGATATGAAGTCGCAGGTAACAGCAACTGACCCGTCAGAGCCTGTGCGTAAACTTCCATTTGTTGAAAAGCAGAATCGCCTTGAAATGCAGAAGCGCCGAATCAGTGGGTTGTCGCACCGACCTGAGCAGCAGCCAGCCCACCAGTTGATTGACCAGGTGTACAACTTGATAGAGTCAGGTGCCATCATTTACATTCATCCCTCAAAGTGCCATTCAAGGGAACACGAGATTCAGAATGAGGCAAAACAGAAGACCAAGCAAATCGTTACCCTTGAACAGGGGGCCTTGAAAACAACCACAGCCAATGCCATGACAGACATTGACACTTCCACTGAGTTGAAGGTTTACTTTGCTTTGATGCGACGGCACTTGGCTTTCGAGATGCTTCATTTGCTTTCCTGGGAGTTGTGTCAACTTTGGTTGGACAAGCTCATGACCGTGCTGATCTCAGATGCTCCAGCAAATTTTTCAGCAGTTGGAGTGAGTCAGATTCTCAAAGCTGATCGGGAGATGTTTACATTGCTTGCCATGGAACATACAGATGGTTTGAAAGCATTGCCTGGCAGAGAGCCGCCGTTGGACAAAACGTTCAAGCGCCTGATGCACGACCCACGCATCAATGTTCATTTGATTGCATACCCAAAGCAGCAGCCAGTTGCACCGAAAACCCCAAAGCGTCCTGGTGATGAGCCTGGAGATAAACCAAGTCCTAAAAAGCCAAAAAACCAGCCGCCGAAGCCCGTGCCTCAGATGCCAGCTGAGTTGAAAGGGTTGACAAGTAGGACTGCAGACGGCAAACCCATTTGCTGGCATAGGAACCTTAAGAAAGGGTGCAATAACACAGTCAAGAATGGCCGGTGCAGATTTGGGATGCACGTATGCATGAAGTGTCACAAAACGGGACACGGAGCAGCAGATTGCCCTGGTTGACTAGAAACATCAGATCAACAGGGTGCATGTGAGCCAAGGCCTTGTACAGTGGGCCATCCAATTTTTGCTCAAGATTTCCAATGTGTCCTATAAAGGATGTCGATCGGCCTGGTCCCATTAGTCAGACGCAGCCTGCCAGCCATCAGTTGCCTGGCGATTCAATGTGCAATAAGGGTACAGGACTGGTCCTTGAGATTTTTGCCGGATCGTGTCGGCTCAGCAAAGCTTGTCGTGGAATTGGCCTACAAGCATTGTCGGTGGATAAAGACTTGAGTAGAGCAGAAAACGCAGCAGTTGCAAAATATGACTTGTGTGATAAGAATCATTTTTCAATACTGGAGGGCTTGGTCAAAGCCGAGAGGCATCGGCTCTTGCATGCGCACTTCGCGCCCAGTTGTGGGACCGCTTCCAAAGCCCGGGAGCGTTTGGTCCCTGGATTGCCTAAAGAGCGCCAACCACGGCCCCTTAGGTCCGAGGAGAAGCCTGATGGCCTTGACAATTTGACTTCAAGTGAAGCTGCAAGGGTGATATCAGCCAACGATTCATATGAAGCCGCAGTGAGGCTCATCTTGCTCTTGGTGGATCTGGGAATTTCGGTCTCAGTAGAGAACCCTAAGAACTCACTTTTCTGGTTGACATCAATGATGCAAAGGCTCTACAAGGCAGTCAAAGGAGGTCATGAGACCATTTTTCACAGTTGCATGCACGGTGGCACCCGAGACAAAGCAACAAAGTTTTGGTCTTTTAACCCTCGCGCCCCAGAAATAAACCTGTTTGCATCATTGGCTCTGGAGTGTGACAGGAGCCATCCACACCAGTCATGGCGGCCTCGGTTTGTTGATGGCCGATGGATTTTTCCAACCAAGGACGAAGCTGCATACCCAGTTCTTCTGTGTGAACGCATGGCAAGCATCCTTTTGCAAGAAGCAACCTGCCGAGGCTTAGCACCAGATGACAGTTTGACACAGCAGCTGCAACACGACAGCGCAGTCGGAAAAAGGCAGTTGTTCACTACACAACCTCGTCAGCAGAAGTTGCGGCCGATTTTGTCTGAGTTTGGTCATTTTCTAGTCATGGCAGTAAGCCTGGAGGATGCTTCAAAATTGCAGTTGGAAAAACTTTGTCCTAAGGGTTCAAAAATAGTGTCACGTCAAATTCAATGGGGGTTTAGGCGGGACGTTTTCATGACCCAAAAGGGTGCCACCATGGTCTCCCATTTGGATGATGGAGAAACCTTCGAACTGGTGAAAGTAGGCGTTCCAAGAGATCCAACCGAGTTCATTGCAGCTGCAGTGGCATTAGGGCATCCACGTTTCTTGCTTGCAAGGGTGAGTAGTGAGGCTGAAGTTGCTGTGGATCATCTTTTGGGGAATGCGGCGAAACTTTCTTTGCTTAGAGCCCGGTTTTTGAAAAAATGGTTGCAAAGGGCAAAAGAGTTGCATGAACATGAGGAGGATTTGCACTCCAAGTTGCCTGCACACTTGCGCAGGGTCCTGGCAGGCAAACGCCTCTTATTGTGGCGTGAAATTTTGCTTGAACTAGGATACCAAGATGCCAAGGTGGTGGACGAAATCATCCGAGGTTTCCCTATGACAGGTTGGACCGAAGAATCAGGAGTTTTTGTGCCTGATGTGCGGCCTCCAGACATGACCGTGGATCAATTGCGGGGCATTGCACTTGGACTGAACCATGCAGTGGTGGAATCGTTGGCACAGGCCGGAGATTCAGAGTTGGATGTCCCGGCTTGGGAAGAAACCCAGGCAGAGATTCAGAATGGGTGGCTAGAACCTTGTGAAGTTTCAGATTTGCGTGTGGTGCATGTAGCCAAACGCTTTCCTTTGCAGCAGGGCGGTAAATTGCGGGTGATCGACGATTTTTCAGCAGCTGGAGTTAACCAAACGGTGGGCATGGCCGAAAAACTCAGGGTGGAGTCGGTGGACGAGCTGACGGCCACCATCCTTGTGATGTTGAAAAAATGCGGTGAAAGTGCTCTGCTGAATCTTGTGGGTAGGACGTTTGACTTGAAAAGCGCTTATAAGCAATTTGGGGTCGACGTCGAGCACCAAAAAACTCTCAGGATTGCCCAGCGTCACCCGGGCGGCGGAGTCAAGTTCTTTGCGGTCCAATCGCTACCGTTCGGGGCCACAGCCTCTGTCTCTTCATTCTTGCGCATAGCAGCTTCCATTAAGTTCATTGGCACGGTGGGGCTGCGGCTCATTTGGACCAATTTCTTTGATGATTATACTGCTTTGTGTACCAGGCAGACGGCTCAAGAGGTGACCTTCTGTGTAGAGTCCTTGTTGCATTTGCTTGGAGTGAAATATGCTGAGACGGGCCCCAAGGCCCCAGACTTTGCGGAGAAGTTCAAAACCCTGGGGTTGGAATTCGACTTGTCTGAAACCGACCATGGGTCTTTTGTCTTAGGTCACACTGACAAAAGACGAGAAGAGCTCCTAGCCACATTGCATGAATTTTTGCAGGTCGAGACGGTAGAGGTGAAAGCGCTGGAGAAACTGCATGGTCGGTTGGTGTGGTTCAGTTCCTATGTTTTTGGCCGAGAGTTGAATACTGCAGTGAGGGTGATTTCGAGATACGCAAGGTTCAAAACCAAAACCATCAACAAGCCCGATGACCTGAACCATGCGTTGAAATTTCTGGCGGAGGAACTGGTCAGAGCCAGACCAGTCCAAGTCTCCCTATCTCATTCCAGCACCTTCTTTGTCTTCACGGATGGAGCGTTTGAACCCACTTCCAATACACCTGCCACTGTTGGTGGCCTACTAGTTGATGAATGGGGAAGGTCATTAGAGTTCTTTGGGTTGCCTGTTCCACAGACCTTGCTGGACCAATTCCTGGAACATTCAGAACATCCAATATATGAGCTTGAGATCCTCCCAGTCCTGGTAGCCATCAGGATATGGGCCAAGTTGTTGGAGAAGAGCCACGTTGTGTTTTACTTAGACAATACTGCAGCACATAGTGCCTTTGTCCGTGCGGAGGGAGCCACCCCAGCGGCAGCAGGCATGGTGCGAGACTTTGTCAAGTATGAGAAGTTGTTAGGTTTGTTACCATGGTTCGGACGAGTCCCGTCCGCTAGCAACCCAGCAGACGACGCATCTAGGCTGAACTTTAACGTGGCCTGGCTTACCCAAGCCAAACTTCTCTCAGTGGTTCTTCCTGCACACTTAAGTCAGTGGGGTATATCAACGGGTGTTCCGGAAGCATGCAACCGGAAAGCTTGACCCTACGCAGATAGCATCATCTGCCACCTTCCTGTGACAAAAAAATGATTTGTTCGCTACAGGTTGAAACTGCAACCTTTCCTGTCTTTACCCCGACTGTGCATTCGAAGTGAATCCGCGACAAAAAGAGAGGCAGCATTCCACCGCCACGTTTTCATTTCAGTGATGTCCATTGTTTGTTTGTTTCGATTTGCTTTTGTGATTTATCCGCATGTCCTTGTGCAGTTTGATGATCACGATTTGGAAACACACTTTCGATGGCGCGCGTATCCTCGAGATATTTGTTGTTATATATTATTCTTCTTGATGTTTTATTGTTAGTTTAAATAAATAAACCACATATATGAATATGGATCTATACGTTTGATCCTTCCCCATCGTCTTGTGGTTTGTTAGCGAAAATAAGCAACACCTCTTTGAGAATCAAAGATGAATGCCTTATTTTCACGACAACAAAAATTTGTCCCAGTGGGACAAATTAACAAGACCAAAAAAAAAAATCTCTGAAACCACCAAACAACAAACAAACACAAACAGTAAACAGTTTGTTGGTTGTCTCCCTGTTTAACTGGAAACATCGATGATTCTTCATGTTCACATGTGTGATTTTTCATTCGTTTGATGTTTTCCGTTTCAAGGGAGGGTGGGTGGGAATTCCACCCTTTTTAAGAGGGCAGCGTTACCCACCCTACTTTCACTACGTTCACCCACCCACGCTGCGGGGGGGGTATATCAACGGGTGTTCCGGAAGCATGCAACCGGAAAGCTTGACCCTACGCAGATAGCATCATCTGCCACCTTCCTGTGACAAAAACATGATTTGTTCGCTACAGGTTGAAACTGCAACCTTTCCTGTCTTTACCCCGACTGTGCATTCGAAGTGAATCCGCGACAAAAAGAGAGGCAGCATTCCCCCGCCACGTTTTCATTTCAGTGATGTCCATTGTTTGTTTGTTTCGATTTGCTTTTGTGATTTATCCGCATGTCCTTGTGCAGTTTGATGATCACGATTTGGAAACACACTTTCGATGGCGCGCGTATCCTCGAGATATTTGGTTGAATAATATATTGTTATATATTATTCTTCTTGATGTTTTATTGTTAGTTTAAATAAATAAACCACATATATGAATATGGATCTATACGTTTGATCCTTCCCCATCGTCTTGTGGTTTGTTAGCGAAAATAACATACCTATATTGTTTCGCCGCTTGATATGGCAGGCATGATTGGCATGGCTCAGACACTAGGAGTGTACCATTATGGCTACTTCACTCTGAAAGGCCGCGACATTCAGTACCATGGCCCTTCAAAATACCCCAGCGACAAAAGTGCCATACTGGACTGGGGATTGGTGGACCCATTTATTTCCCAAGATAAACCTCCCCTTGCTATTGCCATGATAGTGACCACCAATGGCACGCGAGTGTGGCGACGATATCGGTTGGTTGTGGCATGCAGAGACAAGCTACGGCTACCCCCTGATGTCCTTGCAGCTTTAGAGTCCCGCACACGTGATCATGTGCTGACGACCAGCGGGTTTTTCCCCTGCTCGATCGATCGGGAATACTTGTATGGTTATGCTGCTGATGGGTATAGATCACCTCTCTGGATCTGTGCAGCCTATAATGGGTCCCCAGCACTTGTTCATCGACAGCGAGGCCACAAGGTCTTTTTTCACGTGGGTATACAGGATCGGCAACTTGTCGTAATACCGGGTATCCACTACTTCGATGCCCATCGGTTGCAACCGGACCTCTTGAACACATTGGATCGCCGGATTGATCCTGGGTCCATGAATTTTGCAAGCCCCGAGGGTGCAGGAGACACAGTGAATGACCCCTCCTCGGATGAGGAAGCGGCCTCTACTGATGACGAGAGTGACCCAGAGGACCCTACAGTTGCGTGGTGTCCACCTATACCTGATGCAGCTGAAGATCCTTCTGAAGATGAGATCGCGAGTGCAGCTGACAAGCTAGCTATCCTGATCACTAATGTCCAACCTAACGGAAACCCTTTTTGCATGCCTGAAAACCTTGGAGTTCTCCCACAGTTATGACTACAGGCGAGATTGACATTGTCATTGACTGCCATCCAAGAAAAGTTTTCGCGCATCCTGCTGAGTGTGGCCTGTGAACTGTGGTTGCGTGGACAAAGTGCCACAATGATAGAGGATGTCCTCCTGCAGACGGCAAGGGCTCTCACAATTCGTTTGGCAGAAAAGCTCGCCCAAGCGATGAGCTCGTTGATGAGATTGGCTGAATGCATGGTGACTCCAGAAACTGAATGCTTGCTGTATGCCACGTACTGGTTTCGGCCCATCCTGTCTGAGCTCATCGGCTCGGCCCTTGAGAGCTCTGAGGGGAACCGGAGTCGAGCGCCGAGTGGCCCAGTAAAAGTCCTGGTCACTGATCGGCCGCATCGACGCACTACTGGGCTAGTGGACCTTACGAGTGGTGCCTCTGCCCTATTGGCATGGTTCCCGGCTAGCTGGGCTAGCAAAATTGCTCCCAAACTTCTTGAGAATGCCCCTGAGAATGCGCAGAAACCACAAGAAATCAACATCGCATGCCCGAAACGTTCCTGTGACGAGACTCCGGTGGAAGGAGCAAAACAGCTGCTCCAAGCAGTCAAATTTGCTGCCAAAACCATGCCTGGTTTTCGTCTTGGACTGGATGAAGACTTTCAAATGGCTGGATGCTTCCAGGAGCTCATCCATGGATACACATCAGGGCTCGTTGAACCATCCATGATGCGAGGTCTCCAACCACTGGGACCGACTCGCACTACTCTGGAAGTGATCGTACCTTCTCAAGAAGGGCTTACACCTGAAAAATGGAAAGAAACAGCCACACTGTGCCCACTTGATTGGCCTTCCAACTTCAGTCTGTTGTTATTGTGGCATACCAATGGGAGCCTGCATCAAACGGTAGCGCGACTCAGGAATCAACTGTCGCACAGCCATATGTTTGCTGAATGGACAGTGCATATCAACAGATTTGCGGAGCGTGTTTTATTCCAGCAACCTGCAGTTTATGTAGCTGGACATGCCTTGCAAGCCAACTTGCGGGAACGAACCTTCCCAGACAGGAGAGTCCACAAGAGGGTTCCTCCGGAAGATCTGGATGAACATCAACGGGCGATTCGAGCGCTACATCAGCGAGCTATTGCTCAGCAAGCAGCTAACCCAGTTTCGTTTGCACTCACCAATGAATGGAACGACACTATCACATCGGACAAGAAGCATCACTTGGAACATTTCATGAGAGGTACGACATGATCCCCCCAACACCATCCCCCATCTTTTCTCTATTTGTGTCCACCTTGTCTCTTCTTTCCCCCTTTTCTCTTTTCTGTTTCACTTCGCTTTGTCTTTCACACGACATTGGTTTTTGTTTCATCAGCAACGGAAGTGGGAGTTTATTTCAATCACTATTGGGTCTTTCGTCATTTCTACTTCAGGTTACTGTCCATACTGGTGTGTCTGTCCAAAGACGTGACAGGTGCATTGGTATGCAGTCGGGGACACAGCTTTTCCTCATTTATAATTGTCAGGTTCCTCATGACCCATGCCTGGGAGGCTACTTCCACACTGGTGTGTCTGTCCAAAGACGTGACAGGTGCACTGGTATGCAGTAGGTGACACAGCTTCTCCTCATTTATACTTATCCAAATGTTCTATCACATGCCTGGCCCCTACTGATTCAGACCTCCAACAGCCAGTATCCACACTCATGTGTTTTCATGTGGGAGTAATAGCCTAGGCATAACAAGCCGAGCAGCATGCGTTCTCCTTGCACTAGTGCTTAGAATGAGTTGTCCAGCCGAGAGCTTAGATAGCACTAAGGCCTCCTCACACCATGCAGCCCACTGCATTAGTGCATGCTCGCACTCGGTGCCTGACAATCATAGGTGATGAAGTAACTGGTTTCGCTTTCCCCTGACATAATACTGACGAGACTACCCTTCTCTTACCCGTCCCACTAGCTAAGGTCTGTGAACTCATCTTTTTATCCATAGTTGATGCAATGTGCAGAGCTACAGTAGGCGTAGTGCCTCGGTTGGTGATTCTTTTCTGGTTGATTGTTTGGTCACTGCCTGCCGTCGCCCTCCCTCCCCCTCGGATGGTCCTCGTTGGCGCCTTGGTCCAGGTTATACTGGTCCCTCCCTCTGGGTATCGTTGCTTCCGGCGACGGCCTGGTTGCCGTGCCTCTGCACTTGGAGTGTTTGTTGCGCACTGTTTCCCCCCCTCATCATGTCTCATGGCAACAAAGGCCTTGGCCCTGTGTGGGGATCTTTCCCTCTACACCATGCTTCATGTGTTGTTGGGGTGCTGTGTGCTCCCTCACTGAGGTATTCATCATGGTATGATCCTTGTCCCCTTCCTGGACTCCGCTAAGACACGTTCGTACCCCTTCTAGTGCGTGTGTGTCCTCTCTCTCTCTGTCCTGTGCTGCCTCCTGGCTCCTCTCCTCGTTTTCTCTGCTGGCTTGTTGAATTGCATGGGCTGTTCTTTGGCCGCTCCCCCCTCTTTACGTCCCCCTTGATGGCAGGTTTCGTGTTGTTTGGGCGTGCGGTGTTTTTTGCTTCCTCTGTTGCCTGGATACCGAGGGTATAGCTCTGCACAGTAACCCACTTTTTCACCATGGCCACATTGATCTCATCCTGTAGTGACTAAGGATCTATCCGAGGTGGGACAGCCTTTGCTCGCCGTCCCCCCCCCCTTTTTTAGTTGAGTTGATCCCCTTTTGAATTCGTTTGTTTGTTTGTTTGTGTTCTATTTGTCTGGTGGCTTCCTCTTTGGCTATATTGGGATGGGCCCTTCTCTCTCTGATGTTTGTTTCCTGTGTGTTTTCTTTAGGGGCGGTAGATTCCCGGTAGAGCCATGGACTAGGCTGCACTGCAGTGAGCTCTACTGGCGCTGTCCAGTTGTGCTTCCTGCAGTTCAGTCTGGAGCGCCCGAGTGCAGCAAAGCCTGCCCACATGGTTCGTTGTGCGGATTTTCTGTATTGCTCTGGCCTATAGCCCACTCAATGGGAGAGTGGCTTTGTCTGGAAGATACAGATGCCTTCCTGTGCATCCGGTCCTCTCCGCAGAACTTGCTGGGACGATGACGCCTAGTGACTCCTGTCTGAGTATCTGGTGCTGGCGCACCGAACCACCTCATCATTGATCGTTTTAGTGCACAAGACTTACAGCAATGCAAATGCGACTTTTGTATACCTACCTGCAGTATCATACTGGAAGTGCTCATGAGCCCATGGTATAGTCGAAACATCATTTTTCTGTCATGGCCGTACTGAGCCGGTCAGGCCTTTGCCTTTTCACCCACGGCCTTAGGGTCTTGGGCACAGTCACGTGACGGTTTCTGCAAGTGCTTACAATGTTGCAGGCTGTCTGTGTCCTCCTCCCCGTTTTGGGGGGGAAATAGATTACAGTCCCTTGCGGTGGTGTATGCTGATAGGAATAGACTGCCTGGCATATGCTGTACCATACAGTGTGAACAGCAGAGCAGCGGAAGATTATTTACTGACAAATCGTCTATGCTGGCGGCCTTTGTTCCACACATCAAGTCTGCCTACAATGATGGACGCTCTTTGCTGCTCTCAGGTAAGACGGTCTGGGCAATCAGGTACAACTCAGTGCACCGCCGCAATTAATTAGTTTGCATGTTTTTGATGATGATACAGTGGCTCAGGTCGCTGTATCCAAGGCAAATCTGAGAAATTTTTGTGTTGGTTCTTGTTGGGCCCTGCCCCTTTCTTTGTTGCTTCGCTGTTTTGCTTGGTGGCGAAACGCAAATCTGGCTGGGGGATTTGCGGGTCGTTTTTTGGCTGTGGTTCTTGTTGTTTGATTAGTTTCTCATGATGATTTGCCTGAGATTTTTGGACCACACGTGTCCTGTACACTACTGCTTTTCACTGCTTACGCAATTGTAAGGACCGTGCCTAGTGCGAATCGGCCAAACCGGAGGAAAAAAAAAAATTGAGGGCGGCTTCCGGTCACGTTGAAGTTGCGTTGGTGTCAGCTTGAAGTTGACCTGTAATCCCAAGGTCGCCTTGGAGTCAGCTTGAAGTCAGCTTGAAGTCAGCTTGAAGTTCCTTTTGATGTTATTCCGAGGTTACGTTCAGGTTTGCTTGGAAGTCAGCTTGGAGTTTGTCTTTGGGTGAGCCGGAGCGCACCTAGAGGTCAGCATTTTGCAGCAGTCCGTTCACTCCGTTGATTTCGATTCGCCGGTGTGACCTCTGTTTTCGCATGTTCACAATTTAGACAGACAAGCGATTTGTTTTGCATTTGGATCTGGGTGCCATAGCTCCAAAGCGCAGCAATGCCCAGCAGGATGCCTGGGACCCAGGTGAAAAACATTCATTTAGACAAAGCCACTTTGCGGGTTGATACTGGCTAGTGGAAACGGACCCCCAGCATGGGCCCCCCTCAGTTCAGCATGTGGATGTTTGTGTCATCCTTCCTGCCTTTTGTGGTTTCATGGTTTCTGGCGAACTTTTGGAGCAGCTGGGTGCGTTCCGAGCGTCATGTCGCAACCCCAAAAACAGGATTGCCACACGCGCGAACGCGTGGATTTGGCGCGGCCGTTTTTGGTCTCGCCTGCTATTAAAATAGAAATTGAAAACAGCCTCGAAATGGCCCTGTCCAAAGCGAAAAGCGGTAGCGCGTGGCAATCCCATTTTTGGCAGTGTGGAACCTGCTCGAAACACGAAGCTCTTTACATTATGCAAGTAAATCAAAGTTGGGTTTTGTTCAAGCAGCAAGCTTTCAACGCAACCTTTGCGGGGTCCAGAAAGCACTACGGCTTCCACGGCCAAAAGTGATGTCGCTCTAGCTCACTTTCTTCCTGGGTTCAGCATGTCAAATAACCCAGCCATCGTTGGGACGTGCTCATCCATTTTCATGTTTGTCTTGGAGCGTGATTGACCCCAGGCATTGCTCCATGAAGAGATGGAGAAAAGACCGAAGTTAACACTTGACATTTGAGTTGTGGTGTGCCGCAGCTTGATGCGGCCATGCCAACCCCTTTCCCCCTTAGACTCCTATCACAGCAACGCGGATGCAGCAGATGCAGTGTGCCCATATCGTGGAGGAGTCCTCTCCCTGGAATATATAGTACAGTAGTATATATTTAAAACAGGGTGGAGGAGTTATTAGGTTGGCGGAATGCCTGGAGGACTCGTATTGCTCCTCGACGATCATTTTCCCACACACCCGGCCCCATATTTCCACCAACCTAATTTCAAGGTTTTTGCTTTCCACTCTTGTCTTAAACACCGTGGTGGTGGTACACCTTAAACACTGGTGTGGTTCACCTTAAACACCGGGGATGTGGTACACCTTAAACACCGGTGTGGTTCACCTTAAACACCAGGGGTGTGGTACACCTTAAACACCGGTATGGTTCACCTTACACCAGGGGTGTGGTACACCTTAAACACCGGTGTGGTTCACCTTGAACGCCAATGATGCCGCAGGTCACCGCGAGGTGACCTCGAGGTTGGCTCGAGGTGGTCACCTTGAGGGCGGCTTCCGGTCACGTTGAAGTTGCGTTGGTGTCAGCTTGAAGTTGACCTGTAATCCCAAGGTCGCCTTGGAGTCAGCTTGGAGTCAGCTTGAAGTCAGCTTGAAGTTCCTTTTGATGTTATTCCGAGGTTACGTTCAGGTTTGCTTGGAAGTCAGCTTGGAGTTTGTCTTTGGGTGAGCCGGAGCGCACCTAGAGGTCAGCATTTTGCAGCAGTCCGTTCACTCCGTTGATTTCGATTCGCCGGTGTGACCTCTGTTTTCGCATGTTCACAATTTAGACAGACAAGCGATTTGTTTTGCATTTGGATCTGGGTGCCATGGCTCCAAAGCGCAGCAATGCCCAGCAGGATGCCTGGGACCCAGGTGAAAAACATTCATTTAGACAAAGCCACTTTGCGGGTTGATACTGGCTAGTGGAAACGGACCCCCAGCATGGGCCCCCCTCAGTACCTAACCACCTGAATATGTGTGGGAGATACCGTGCGGCCAGCCATGGCATGCCGAGGATAAGTTTCGCAGAGCGTTGCTGGTATAAATTGATGTTGTCCGGATTAAAGCCAATTGCCATTGTCCTTGACAGGCCACTTGCGGATGCCAAGGCATTAGTGGACGACCCTGCAGCTTTCACTCGAGAAATGACCAAGATTCTGCTCGAAAAGCAAAGTCATCCACTTATTGCGCAAATGATGAAGCCAGCAGGAAGTAGTGACCCACCTCCCGCAAACAGTGCTGCCAGTAGCACCAGCAACCATGAACACCCCAGCGCCGGTACGCCCGTGCAGTTCCAGTAGTCTCAAATGGTTAACGTGGGGTTTGCCACACATTATGAGTGATGCTTGGAAAAGAACTACTGAGCGGACTCTGAGTGCGCCCTGAATGCCGTAGCTACTGCTGTCTCTTCTCACAATAGATCATGTTTCACCTCCTGTTTCACCGTTTATTCGTTTTTCACCACTCTCGTTGCGACCCGGCGTTCTCGGTGTTTGCTTCGAAGTGCCAGGGTGAATGTTATGCCTGAACGGCTGCTCTCTGTGATCTCGGGGATCCTGGCTGGGGGGATCCCTGGTTTCCGCTTTGAGCTGTGTTGCTTTTCACCCTCTTACCTGGCCTTTTTTGTGTTTTTGTGTTTTCTCTGTTTTGCTTCTCATCGGTGGCCATTATCCAACGACACACAAGATGTCATCATGCATGTCATTCCCATTGCTGGTTGCGATCCCACTCCTCTGTGTTCTGTTCGGTTTGTTTTGGTTGTGGTTGTGTGTTTTTTGGTTTGTTTGTGTGCTTCTTTTTTGGTTTGGTTTGTTTTTGATGGGATTGCTAACTGGACTTTGTATTGGTCCATTACCAGCGCTTTTGAGGCTATCGACGAATTGACGGCCTTGCATGCTAATTTACAATTCATCTTTTTTGCTGCGGTTGAACGTGTGTAACGACCTGGCGAAAGCCATGAAGGCGTTGGACGGAAAAAAAATTGGGGTGGCTGTGCAGCTTTGTTCACGTTGTCTTTTGAACCCCCGGCTGTATTGGGAAGGGCCCTTCTCTCTCTGTTTTGTTTCTGCGTTTTTTCCGAGAGGGGCGGTAGATTCCCGGTAGAGCCATGGACTAGGCTGCACTGCAGTGAGCTCTACTGGCGCTGTCCAGTTGTGCTTCCTGCTGTTCAGTCTGGAGCGCCCGAGTGCAGCAAAGCCTGCCCACATGGTTCGTTGTGCGGATGTTCTGTAATGCCCTGGCAATGGCCCACTCGGTGGGAGAGTGGCCTGGTCTGGAATACACAGCTGACTTACGGTGCATCTGGTCCTCTCCGCAGGACTTGCTGGGACGATGACGCCTAGTGACTCCTGTCTGAGAATCTGGTGCTGGCGCAGCGAACCACTTCAACCTTCATAGTTTAGGGGAACGAGTTTGACAGCAATGCGAATGCGACTTTTGCATACATAGCGGCAGTATCATACTGGAAGTGATCACGAGCCCATGCTATGGTCGGAAGCTTCATCTGTCTGTCATGGCCGTATTGTGCCGGTCAGGCCTTTAGCCACCTTTTTACCCACGGCCTTAGGGTCTTGGGCCCATTGCGATATGACGATTCCTGCGAGTGCTCACACCATTTTGCAGGCTGTCCGTGCTCTCCTCCCCACCTAGGGGGGGAAATAGATTACAATCCCTTGCGGTGGTGTATATTGACAGGAACAGACTGCCTTGCGTACGCTGAACGATACAGGGTGAACAGCAGCGATGCGGAAGTTGCTATATTGACAAGACGTCCATACAGGCGGCCTCTGTCGTGCTACACATCAGTCTGCCTGCAATACTGGATTCTCTTCTCTGTTCTCAGGTAAGACAGTCTGGGCGATCATGTACTATATTTCACGCACCGCCGCAATTAATTAGTTTGCATGTTTTTGAGGATGATACAGTGGCTAAGGTCACTGTATCCAAGGCAAATCTGAAAGTTTTTTGTTTTGGTTTTTGTTGGGCCCTGCCCCGTTCTTTGTTGCTTCGCTGTTTTGCTTTGTGGCGAAACGCAAATCTGGCTGGGGGATTTGCGGGTCGTTTTTGGTTGTGGTTTTGTTTTGTTTGTTTTGTTTCTCGTGATGATTTGCCAGAGTTTTTGGACCACACGTGTCCTGTACATTACTGCTTTTCACTGCTTACGCAATTGTAAGGACCGTGCCTAGTGCGAATCGGCCAAACCAGAGGAAAAAAAAACACGTTGTCTTTTGAACCCATCTCTGAAGATGGATGAATTTCAATTCATCAATTAACAACCACAGCGTATTCAACGACCTGGCGAGCCAAGCGTCGGACGGAAAAAAACAAAGCTGTGACCAAGGCGTCCCACAAGCTTAAAGGCATTCCAGAAGTTCTGCCTTAACAGATTGTGGATTTGGAGCAACAGCTACGCCATCTGAGCCACACATTGGACAGCTGTACTATCTCAGCAAGTTATGAGGCCAGTGAAGCCCAAAAAGCGCTTTTGCTGCTGCCCTGCACCGAGAAAGGCTCCAGCACCTCTTCGGAGGAACATAATGCATGATGATAATGCTAGGCAAAGAACTATTAATAGCTGGAATGATACTCTCCGAGCAGACAAACGCCACCATCTTGAATACACTCAACGGAGTCAGACATTACCCTTTTTCTTCCTTCCCCTCTACCTTCCTGGGTCGCACCCCTCGGTTCACCTCGTTGCCTTTTGGCCTTCTTGTTTCTCTGTTTTGGCCCCCCTAGTTCGCTCGGTTGGGCCCTTTTTGCTCCGGTCTGGGCCTATTAGTGGCTCCTCGTTTCCGGCTTGTCACCCTTTTTATTTGTGCTGTTCACTTGGGTCTTCTTGGCCACTGGTGCATCTGTCCATAGACGCGGCAGGTGCATTGGGGTCTCACTCTCCCTTGTGAATGATACGATCCTAGTTTTTGTGCTTGTGTGTCTGTCCGTAGACGTGACAGGTGCACTTGTCCTCCTTAATTCATTTTGCTTTGCTTGTTTGCTTTTGCTGCTCGCCCCTCCTCCTTTCTGTCCTTTTGTCACCTCGCCTTACTCTAGTCCGGCGTAATTTGCTTCTCAACTGTCTTGTCGGTGCTGTCCTCCTCCCCTTTGTCTGTCCAGTGCTTCTTTGCGTGTGTTGCCCGGTGGGAGTCGTGTCATCTTGCTGTCTGTGGCTCCGCGGGCTCGCCGTCCTTTTTGGTTCGTGTGCTCCTCGCTTTGCCGGGGCGGGCCTCGGTGATCCCGTGTTGCCTGCTCTCCCTTGTTGTGCTTCCTGTCTCTGTCCTTCTTGCCTCCCCTGCCCCGCGAGAGGTCTCTTTTGTGCTCTGGTCCAGCTTACACTCCTGTGTGCTGGTGCCTCCCTCGGAGTATCTGGTTGCAGCTGTGACGGCTCTGTTGCCTTGCTTTCATGCTGGGAGTGTGGTTTAGCTTAGTTTTCCTTCCGTCATTCGGTTCATGGCAACAAAGGCTACTTGCCCTGTGTGGGGTTTTTACCTACACCATGCTACTGGTGACGTCGGGGAGCTTAGTTCGGCCATCCTGAGGTATTCACCGTGATGATGATCCAGGCACATCTTAGGCTCCGCTAAGCTGCACTGTTGCTATTCTAGTGTGATGTGTGCAGCCTTCTCCGCCCTGTCCCTCTCTGCCTTCCCGGCGCCCCTCCTTTGGTTGCCACTTGGCCCTTCTTTCCCGTTGTGTTTTGCTGGTTCTTCCTTTTCTTCCTTTTCTCTGTTTGTGTCTTTTTTGGGCCTTGTGTGCTTCCTTTGCTCCCTCTGCTGTTTTGCTCTCCCCTGCTCTTACTCTTGGCCACTGGTACATCTGTCCATAGACGCGGCAGGTGCATTGGGGTCTTACTCAGGCACAATAAATGGAGAATCGTTCGACTGTACCTACTTGTCTTTGTGGCGTTTTTTGTTGTTGTTTGTTTGGTTGGTTTTTACTTTGAATGGAGGGACATTGACACAGCACTCTTATGACCCACTAAGGTGACTCAGGACAGTCGTATCGCCTCTGCCCGTACAGGCCGTCTTTTTTCGGTCTTTCGTGCTGGCTCAATTGTTTCTTTCTGAGGGGCTGCTCTGCTTATCTGCCTTAATTCGTTTGTTCTCTTTGGGTTCCCCTGGTACGTCCTCTGGCTGGGTACTCTCTCTTTGTGCTGAATGCAACTGGAGGGGGCGATAGTTAGCCGGCCGATGCCATGGACCAGCCTGTGCTGCAGCGAGCTTCACCGGTGCTTTCCGGTGTTCCTCCCTGTAGGACAGCCTGGGGCGCCCGCGAGCAGCACAAGCCTGCTAACATGGTTCGTCACTGGACAGAAAGATGTGGTAACTCTGCAGCCTGTCTACTCTCGGGGTGAGTGGCAAGTCAGCCGGAGGTTTGCTACAATGCTACAATGCTTTCTGGTACGTGCTGCAACGCACTGCGGGTCCTTCAGGAACGATGACATCCTGCAATGTCCTGAACAGTTCTGCAGTTTGTATCCCTTGCGAACCTGCTTTTCGAACGCTACACTACGACAGCACTGGTACTGTGGCAAATGCAAAGACAGTTTTTGGACGCAAGCTTTTTCTGCATGTTGCTCAGCTTTGCGGATACTACCAAGTACGTCGCTGACTGAGACCATACAACGGATGGATGCATCTCCCCTATGAAACTAGGGGCGTGCTCCCCCGTTCAATTTGTTGTTGGTGATGGCATGCTTGGAAGCCGCTCCCTGGCCTTCTTTGCTTCCTCATTGTCATCACTGGTTCCCCCTTTAAGGGGGGTTCTGACTTCATTTGACCATTGGATTTGTGATCGCAGCTGACAGTCAAGATGATGACTATTACGTCCATGAAGGCCCATGACGAGCTGACCTGAGAGGACTCTGAGAGAGATTTCGTAGTGGATCTGCGTCCATGTACAGCTTGTCTCATGCTAGGGTTAACCTCCTGGCTAGAGTCTTCATGTCTGCCTGGACAGCTGCGATACATAATTCATTTTCTTTTGCATGTTTTTGATAGTGATGCAGTGGATATGCCACTGCGTCCAATAGCAGATCGATTCGGTGGGCGTTTTTGTTTGGGCTCTGGCCCCGTTTTTGTTTTGGTTTTGGTGTTGTTTTGCTGTTTGCTTCGTTTCCGCTGGCGAAACGCAAGTCTGGCTGGGGGATTTGCGGGTCGTCGCTTTTTGTGTGGTTGTGGTTTTCGTTTTTTTGGTTCAATCGATCTGCTGATTTCAAGGACTTTGTGTCCTTGTACAGAGTTTTAGCTGCTTACTCTCATGTAAGGACCGAGCCATTAGCGCGACATCGGCCACACTCGAGGAAAAAAAAAAGCTAGGCAAAGAATTATTGAGAGAAATCTGAGTGGATTCTGAGAGCGGTGCGAAATAGTTCCTTTTTCACTCCACATTTTCACTCTAGATCCGTTTCATCATTAGTTTTTTCCGTAGCCACTTTGGCTCAGGCTGTATCGGCTCAAACTGATAAAACCACTTTATCAGAGGGTAGTCGATTCGGGTAGTGGGGGGGGCGTCGTAGCTTGCTCAAACTCTGGGGAGTCTTGGTAGGTCTCAAGTTCGAACCCCCCTGTGCACACTCCAGCCACACGACAAACCTGTTGTTGCGAGTCACTTACACAGCTAATACCTGCACAACTAAGGTTTAGAACTTTCATAGTACTTGTGTGTCCGTCCGCAGACTGGACAGGTGCACCTGTACTTCTTGTTTTAACCGCTCTGCTTAACTTAGGTTCTGATTCTTTTTTGTACTTGTGTGTCTGTCCGCAGACTGGACAGGTGCACCTGTACTTCTTATTTTAACCGCTTCTGCTTAACTTGGGTCCTGATATTTAATTTGTTTGTACTTGTGTGTCTGTCCGCAGACTGGACTGGTGCACTCGTGCTTTTTGCCAACACCCGCACAACTAAGGTTCTGAGTTTTCATTGTACTTGTGTGTCTGTCCGCAGACTGGACAGGTGCATCTGTACTTCTCGTTTTTACCGCTTCTTCTTTACTTTGGTTCTGACCCCTTTTTGTACTTGTGTGTCTGTCCGCAGACTGGACAGGTGCACTCGTACTTCTTGCTTAGTTCTTGTACTGCACAACTAAGGTCTAGATCTTTCCAGTACTTGGGTGTCTGTCCGCAGACTGGACAGGTACACTTGTACTTTTTAACTTCTGCTTGCCTTTGAACTGAGTTCCATCGTGATTGTATTTGTTTTTCTGTCCGCTGACTGGGCAGGCTCACCTGTGCATTTCCCTGTTCATTTTTGCGCACTTTACACCTTGCATCATTTTTGGGTGTATTTGTGTGTCTGTCCGCAGACTGGACAGGTTCACTGATACTCCCCCTTTTTGTTCGAGTTTGTTTCAGCATTCAGTGCTGCTCACTTTTTAGTAATCTTTGTCATCAATTGAGACTAGACTCAACACTTGCGGATAGTGAACTATTGGCAGCAACTACATATAAAGCAGGACAATGTCTGAGTACTTTGAAGCTCAGCAGGCGGCAGCTGACGGAGTCAGAGAACTTGGAATCTGTGTAACCTTGATGGTACATTGCCCGAGTAAACTCAATGCACCCGAAGGAGTACTCCTAACAACATATGATCAACTACACTCCCAACTGGATAAATCTGAAACCACAGCCTATGCATTTCCTTCTTTTGGAGCAGCTCAAAGTATAATGCACTCGATGCAACAAACTGCAATCCTCATCTATGAGTGCCATGCCAATACTGGCCCTGTCGAAATCTCAGCAAAGGTCTTTGATACATGCAATAAATATATGCCTGCTGTGCGCGAGATCAGGCAGATCACAGAGCCCACCAAATACCAAAGGTATCCCACCGTCCTATATTTGGTTAGAATGAACTTTCTGGACAACACTACGCCAACCATCACGTGGAAGGTACCTGACTCTTTCAGTGACGAGCTGATCTTGCCTGCGTGAATAGCTTATGAGGTCCCCAAAGGCAGAGAGTTACGACAGGGACAGTTTCCAGGCATCGCTGAAACCAGTACCGCTTCAAATGGTTGCTACAATTCGGACCGATCCAAAGGAAGTATATCTTTAACTATCAAATTTCAACAAAACTCCGTTCTACAAATGCTCAAGGTTCGTGAAATCATTGAATCCCTTTTGGAAGAGGCGAGTGTACTTCAAGACACCCAGTTTCAAATCAAAGAAGGTATTGACTGGTATAGATTACACAAATTAGGTGAGACTACCAGTTTTACGGTCATGTCCACCCGGCATCTTAGTGACCAAGAAAGGACATCTCTTGCCTTGGAACTAATGTCTTTTAGGATTAAATATTTCTCCCTTTCAAAAGCTCAAATTGTTCTCCAACTTGATGGAATTGATATTGAAGTTCTTAGGGACCTCCTGCACTGTTCTACTACGTACCTTCCCTTTGGACAGCGACAGCAATCTTCTCAAGTGGCCTTAAGCCAAGTCAAACCGCTAAAAGGGAAATGGTATCAAATGGAGGTCCACTACTCACCGGTTGGAAGCATGCCACTTATCCCGCTCCAGATTATGAAGAGTAGTGTTATCACATACTTGTGTGATGATGAACCCATTGTGGGGACTGAACTTGGATTAGCACTGGTTAAAGATTTCTCTGCTACCCGGTTTGAATGCCAAACAGTTGTCGATGATGACAATTCAAACGTTGCCATGGTGACTTTTTGGATCCCTCGTAGTGTCAAGTGTGTTTTTCCGCATGACTATTCCCTCACCAATAAGGATGGGAAAAAGATCCGGTTTATGTACTATTGAGCACTGTGGAAACATACTGCCGCAAGCAGGTGCACCAGGCGAACCACCTAGACATGAAACAAAGAGCGAGCACTGGCGGAGAGTTGGAGAAAATCGCAATCCTAGCTACAAGAATAGATTCACGGTCATTGCACCTGCCAGTAGTCAAAGTTCACCACAAAAGAGACGCTTTGGGTTGCTTAAAGAGTCATATGTGGACAGTCTAAATCAGCACGTCTCATACACATATGCTGAAGAAACGTATCCATGGATCCTTTTCCTGGACTTCTTACCTGAAATTGAGTACATAGATGTTTTTTGCACGCATTTTGGGCATTTTGAAACTGTTTGCGCGGCAACAGGAGACTTCCAGAAACATTGCACAGTACGACATGACAACATGTCGAAACAAATGCGAATTATGAGCTTCCAGTTACCTTCAGGACGGCAGTGTCAGATCAATCGAGTAGAAGGCACGGAAAGCTCTCGCTACTTGACAAAGGTGGATGCATTGCACATATATCCATTCAAGGACTGTCAGCTGGTTGTCTTGGTTCCTCCTTACATTGATTACCGCACCCTTCTCACAGCAGAAGTCAAGTTAGCTGTCTCCACGGTCTGGATATTTGAACCATTTGCTAAAGCTAACCCCAGAAGGACCCGACCTGAAGCACCTTCACCGCAATTGTCGCAAAGCAAACCGCCCTCTAATGGCAAATCATCTGAAACATACGGTGGACAAGCTAAGAAATACCTCAACCCTGATGATGGTAGCGAGGGTTCTCGTCAAGTCCCTGCCTACACATCATCAGTTGCTGCCCCTCCACCCACCCCTCTCTCTCACAGTATCCAACCCCACCAAAGCAATCCCCTTCCCAGCTCCGTCGGTTCCGTCTCGGACAGTCGAATCCCACCTGGACAAAATCTTGACCCTCTCTCCAGTCAAGATGAAATAAGAGATGCGATCAAGGCGGCTAGTGGACCCAGTGATGATCTGAACCGAGTACATGTCCCCAAAGTCGCACCTACTATCAGTCCAACAGTTTCATGGACAAATCCTCCTGTTAGTCAAACTCTGTCACAGCCGGAGCGGCGCATGGGAGACATGGCTGTTGACCTTGAAGGAACTGAGGAGAATGTCAGGGTAGGTGACAATGAGGATTGCGATATGCCACCGTCTAGGCCGGACTGCGTTGTCACGCCAGACAGCAAAGGAATCCACACTGGTAGAAACTCTGGCAGCAGCCAGAAAGACCCCCCTCCTGCTCATAAGCCACATCGCAGTCAACAAACCACTCTCGACTCTCGCTAATGATGGCGACTTGCATAAAAGCCTCTCCTCACAAGAACATGGTGCGCAGGCGGAGTGCAAGCAACTCAATTTAAATTTACACCTTCCCCCTTCACCTGGCCCTATTTCCCCTGTTTCTCCATCGCCAGCTGACGCGACACCCAAACGCGAAGGAGCGAGCAAGCATGCAAACAGTGATCCTATTACTGTCACCCCCTCTAGCCAACGAAATCGAAAGGAGTGATGACAACCTACCCTACATTCCAGTAATTGCCCCGAAAGCCAATACACCCGAAGAACAGCAGGACAGCGGAGTTGCTGAAAACGCTGCGGACCCTCCCCCTGCAAAACCAAAAAGCGGTAAAGCGAAACCGTCTTGCCCTCCCTCTACGGTTAAGAAAAAAGGTGAGCCGCATATACATGCCGTCCTTAAAAGGAGCTCCACCCTACCAGCCAATGACAGCACGCAGATATGCATAGACATCACGGGAGATAAAGATGGAATCGAACAAGATGGACTTCCACAAAGCAATGAAGAAGGATCTGATCTTGACAACTCACCGCAAACTCAATTTGCGTCAATTGCTCCTGTTCTCAATGCAAGCGAGAAGTGTTTCCCAACTTTCGATCCCAATCTGCAGAAACTACTGGCCAGTAAGGCCCAGCAGGCTGCTATGAACTGCCATCATTTCTCCAGTATGAACGCTGCGTTATATGTATTGTCTAAAGGTCCGTGGATCCCGACGCATATAAGTGTACATGTGCGACAAGCAGCCTTGGCAGCTGTAGGTGTAGGATGGAGCTGGGTCAACCAAGTCCCAACTACTTTCCCCTTCAGTCAGTATGATGCTTGCGTTTCGCTAGCTACGATCGATGCCATTCCTGCAAATCATGTTGCAAAAGCGGATGCATTATTTGCACTGTACGCCACACTGTGTGGAAACCTTAGCCAAATGACGCGTAAGTTTCTTTTCTCGAAGTATGAGATCCGATGTAGTTGTTGCACAAAGAAATTTGAAGTACCAGTTGACCTGTTCTGCGCAACAGTGTCCTCCACTACCACTATTGAAATGTTGGCCAATCTATTGACTCCGATATGGAATTCTGAGGAAATTCAGGAACGTCAGGCCTGCAGTTGCTTCGAACTTGACAAAGCTACTTGGAAGTGCCTTAAATTGGGTCCCCTGAGCCTCATTCGACTTGAAGCGGGGCAGGGAGAACGTCTTCCCAAGATTGAGGATGCACTGCTGGTACTCGGACACCAGTTCACATTTCGAGCAAGAGACTATGAAATCCACTGCCTTATTACCACCAATCGGCTTGATCAAGATAGTCAACTCATAATCCTCCACTCCAACCAGCCAGGTATGGTGGCGACTTATGATCACAATAATGGACTCAGGATTGTCGAAACGGAACGAGTCAACAACAAGTTAATTATTGTGGGCATATTAGCCCTTCCTGTCAAGTCACCGAAAGCCATCCTCAACACAAAGGAGCTTGTAACAGTCGCAGGCGCATTGGAGGCAACACGATATCACAAGAAACATCTCAAAGTTGTTAAAGGCATTCTTAAATCACCGAGAAAGAAACACAGGTTGTCACCCAAATCTTCACAAGCAAACACTGATAAAATGAAACTCAACGCGAGTGAACGGAAAGCCAGGGTATATAAGCCCAGACGTAAGCAAGGTGGAGACGAACCAGAAACAATCGATGCTATCGACCTGGATGGGCTACCAAAGACAGGTTTAGCTAGTGATTGCCAAGCACAGGTTGGGGTCATATCCATGTTTGATGGAGTTGGATCGGTCTACAACATTATTAAGAAAAAACTTGGCAAACCCCCTACGATTTACATAGCCGCTGAAACTGATCCTGTTCTACGCCGTCTTGTGTCGGCTGAATTAGGCTTAAGAGAGGACCAGCAATGGGGATATACGGTTGAAGGAGTTACCACGTTATATGTAAAGGATGTATGGGATCTCCTTAACAAAGACTCACTAATCCTAAGACAGGCAAAAGCGATGTACCCGCAGATAAAATGGATTCTGATTGCTGGCTCACCATGTCAGGACCTCACCTATGCGGGGTATTTGAATGGACTGCTTGGGCTCACTGGCAAGCGAAGCATGCTCTTCTTCGTAGTATACGTCGTACTGTGTCACCTCCAAAAGTTATTTGGGTTTGATTCCGTACGCTTCCTAACTGAAAATGCCGGGAGCATGCAAGTAGTAAAATGCGATCGGAAGCCCAATGCTGGACATACGCTAGATCAATCTGAACACTTCCAAATGTTTCTTTATTGTTTGGGACTTGCCAACAAGCTACCTGTGAAGAAGTGGATTTGGGATACGAGTCTTTTCTATGGAAGCAGACGAAAGAGAGTGTTCTTCCGCAGTCACCTAGATACTGCAGTGCCCCCCTCTGATTCTGCTCCTGGCGATGAACTATGGGGTCCTCTGATCTATTTGAACAACCACATATCGCCGTTAGCACCTTTATTGAGAACAAGAGGTTGTACACCTGGAGGAGCCCTGAAACTTTCATGGACTGGCTACCAACCATGTGCTCTAATGTGGAACTATGCCTTTTTCGGAGGAAAGAGATCGTTTGCACTATTGTGTCAACTCGCTGTTGAGAGTAAGTTTCCCAAGTTACCTTGGGCCAGCATTGTACCAGCACATTTTCTCCCAATCTGGAAAAGCTTTATTGCAGCTCTCCAGGCAGAGAAAACAGCAGCTACGAGAAAGGATGAGCTAATTGACCAACTTGCTCCCATCTTCCACAACCCAAACATTACACTCCCTATGCGCATCCTTACTGTTCAGGAAGTACGTAAACTTTCTGGACTTGAAAATGTACTTACCATTGAAAGGCATGGCCCAGCGCTCCTCACTGAAAAGGTTGTGCGGGATTTCTGTGGGAACAGCTTTCACCCAGGGTTAATTGATGCTGCATTTGGGTACTGATGAGCAATTGCAACAATGGGTCAATGGCATGAATGATGCACAACCTTGCCATGATGTAATGATGTAACCCCGCCGATTCAAGAAACTTATGCCAAATACCAACAGTTGCTCCGACTAGTATTGGAACAAGGGGTCAAGCGAGGAATACAATTGAAGTCGGATAGAGTTGATTTCGAAGCAAAATGGCGTAACAGTACATTAAGTGAACATGCGGAAGCAGCGTACGTGCCAACTGTGCAACAGCCCACCGTATTCTCTTTCCTCCAGGCAACCAAAACGCCCGTTGAAGATGAGGCGCAACGGATAACTGACACACCCTTTGGGGACAAACTTTTTTCCGACACCCTGGTGCAAGCAAATATGGAGTGGCTTCAGAAATCCTCTGTCACATATGAAAATGTTATGCTGTCGTCTGCCCGTATGCTCAAACTAGCAGTAGAGTGTGGCTCCTCACTTGAGGCGCAATCGGTAAGGAGCAAATACGTAGAGCTCCTGCAAGAGTATACAGCAGATGAAAAGCTCACAGCCATTGCCCAGCTATTCACTATCCTCCAGGTTGCCACTCTTGGCTCCACGCATCGTTTCCCCTTCGGTTTCATCATATGGGCACCAAAGCTTTTTCAACCCTCCCTTATCTACGTCGGAGCACAGAAACCATGTCTCCTTTTCTTGTTGATCTCGCAAGAAACAGACCAACCTTTCCAATTTGGTACTGCTGCTTATGATTATCTCCAAGAAACCGACTTTCTGATCAATTGTCGTGTCCCGAGATTGTTGGCTGACGTAGTGCAGCTCACAAATAATACCATGACGCCTTACCCAACGACAGTTCGAATTGACGAGGGTAAGCAGTTTGTACATCTCAGTGAGTTTGCAACCATATACTGCCCCTTCTGTGCCACTTGCTTTCTGAGTACCCTTGGTGCCCGACCATGTTTCATACACACCACTGGAATCGCTACCTCCATAATTCACTTAGTGGGAGGACTAGATGGTACTGGAGGGCTGAGTATCATTGGACCAATTACTGCAACTACTCAGACAGTTACCCCGGAATGGGTAGTCATCCATGTTGTTGACAATGAACGAGTGCAAGAACTCATCGATACTAATGTAGTCTCAGCCTTTCGTAGTGTGGTTCCCTTTTTATGGTCTCCTGCATGGTATGCCCATCAAACTCTCTCACGCTCATTATCCAGGCACATAGGCAAGAGCCTACTGCATATGAACACAGTCGATGGGTCTGGCGAGTATCTTATCTTCTCAGGTACGGAGGAGTGGAGCCGGCTACTCCTCTCCTTGGGGGAAGCTCCCCCGGAGTGAACTACTAGCCTTTGTATTGCCGAACAATGATGAGACTTCGGCTACCCGCTCCCCTCCTCTGTACACTGAAGAAGATACTAATGCGATGTGTAAAGCTAGTCTACATGGAGGAACACGGAACACCATGCTCACCCTATCTTAGTAAAATTCGTGACTTATCAATACTACCTCGAATTCTTCAAGTCGAAACTCCATGGTGGAACTTGACACTAACCCAAGTTGCTGACCTCTTTCAGCATGAATATGATGACTTCTACCAACTACTTACTTTAGACACTAGAACGATTGATGCTGCTGCTATGGAAGCTGTCGGACAAAACATCCTACAATATAGACAAATGATTCGGCAAGATTTGCCTTTTGGGCTTAAAAGACTGCACGTTTGGAATGTGTCTGGTTGGACCCCTACACAAACAGGGAATGACCCTAAATTAAGACTGGTCAAACAATTATTGCACACAGGGCCAGTTTCCCTACAAGAGACACGCTGGCACGCAGAAACCTCCCAGATTCTTTATCATAATATTCCAGGAGTGCAGGTGGCTCACACTCCCGCACTTCCAACCGAAAGAGGAGGTGTCTCAGGAGGTTCTGCTATTCTGATTCCGCCAGGCTGTCGAGTGGACAGAATGGAGGAGATAATTCCTGGACGAATCGTACTTGCAGTAATCCAGGATCGCTATTCGATCATTGGCTTGATATCAGCGTATCTACATCCACAAAGCAAGGGAAACGAGCTACGAGAGCTTGTTAAGTGGATGAAAAGCAACAAGGTCGACTATCCGCTATACATTAGCGGTGACTTTAACCAAGCTGATGTAGCCTTCCCTGATGCCTGGAACGATTTATTGATCTATGCAAAAGTGACTGACACACAACCCAATCTGCATACCTTTGAAGGGCCCAATGGCCATTCTGCCCTAGATAGAATACTCTGCCCTACTGAATATATAGCGGCAGCGCAAACCGATGTACTAATTGCAGCGCATCGTCGTCACCACCTTAGTGGCCATTATCAACTCACAGCAACCTTCATGGTCAGACCCTGTGTTAAAAGTGACATGAAAGACCCTATGCATCAAACTATTCCGTCGGATGTCTTTTGTCCAGGACGTACTGAAGCGGACCCTTACACGGTGGGTAGGGGGATGGGGTCCCCGATACCTAGCCGTGAAGAGGGGGCGTGGACCCACGAGGGTCCCAAGGTTGTTGAGTGAGGGTACAAAGGGTCGTACCCGTTGACCTCTCGACCTGGAACCATGAAAGGACATGGTTACGTCATACTCCCTAGCCGGCAGGTTGGTGCTGTCCTTGGGGACTCGGACGTGTCAACCTGTGCTGCGTGGTCTACAGGCCACAGCGCCATCCACTCCTTGGTGACTCGGAGGTGGATCCCACCCTTCTATATGTGGGTTCTCTTTGGGATGGTCAGGCAAGTTGGGTGAACCCCTGAGTGTGGACTCACTGAGTTCGGACCGTGGTTCGTTCCACTGTTGTTCATGCAGAGGGGGGTCAGGTACACTTCTTTGGTAGGTTGTTGACATGGTAGTGTTTGTCGTTCAATTGTGGTCCCACGTCCTCCTTGGTGACTCGGAGGAAATGAATGGGTAACGGGGCCTAGCCCGCCACGATTGGATGTCACCACTGCTTCAACTTCCGATCCATTGTTTGTGTCCTGGCTAACGGTCAAAGTTCGTGTGAGGGTTGCTATGCTCCGCACGGATCAGACCGTCGGTTCCTCCGTGACGAATGCCAGGGTAGTCACGGTGTCTGGGGTAACCTGGACCTCGTTCGTGTGTTCCCATGCTCTCGGGTATGTGTCACATGGAAGGGTGGGATCGCTATCGACTGGGTCACCCAGCGGTCGAGGTTCTGGCAGAAGCACCTCGGCTTAATGTACAGTCAGGCCACAGTAAGGTCCTACACCAGGGATCGAGCTGTGCTGCGTTGGGACCACACCCTTAAAAGGGGGAGGTTATAAGGTGGACAAGAAACCAACCCACCGAAATACCTCATGTGGGAACCTTTGCAGGCCACATCGGACAAAGACATCAACGGTCTGGTGTTGCTTGCTTCTGCGGGTTGCCGCCTTTTTGGGGAGACTGTGTAAGTCCTTTGTGGTGGAAAGGGTACCGCCCCTGGGTGCGCCCTACATGGGAGCCCAAAGGTACCAAGCGTCCCAATGATCTGCAAAAACTAATACGACGTATACAGAGACTCCAATGTGCGGATGAAGTTGAGTTTGTTGCCACGCTTTGGTCATGGTGGAGACACCAACCAATCCCCTCGAAACACCCATGCATCCCTGAACATGAGCTCCTGCGAAAGTTTCTGAAAGTTCGTGCGGAGGTTTTACACATCCCGGCTACACAATTTCGAGCCCTACAAGCCGCCACGTATTATCTTTTCACCTCCTCGCCAGTACAAGAAATTCAAACAGGCAAGATAAGTATCAGGAGCGATGTTCTCAAACATATGTTTGATTTCTATGATCAAGTTACTGCTTCCCGCCAATATCCCAGTATCGAGCAAACTAATCGACAAGCAAGAGGCATAGGCAATAGCATTAGCTTTTGGAACCGACTCGACCGCTCAATTTGTCCAAAAGGCGTTGTATACAATGGCCCGATTCTAAATAGCCAAGGTGAGCATTGTTCCACCTCTCACATGTTGGATGAAGCGATGCTGGACACGCGTAAATTCTGGTTTGTTGAACCAACCGACCAGCTTAGAGACTGGCGTCCTGTCCTCAGCGAGTATCAGTCATCTACACCATGGCCCACTATTGAACTTCCGCAGAAACAGGATTTCCTCCATACTCTGCTTGGCACTAAAGATTCAGCTCCTGGCCCAGATGGAACTCCGTACTCTGCATGGAGATTATCTCCTGAGGATAGCTATCCTGTCCTAGAGCATCTTATGGAAAAGATGATAGCCGGCACTCGAGCCGCTCCTGTTCAAGTGGGAGTATGGATACCCAAAGCCAAACTAGGCCCCACTGCGGATTTTTTCCGGCCCCTAGGGATGCCAAACACCTGCGATAGGCTGGTAGATGGCACCATTGCTGCGGTTATCATGAAGGCAACAAGTGCATATATGCACCCATCACAAGTGGTGATGAACTGTTTCAAAGAACCGCAACATGCAGTCAACGCTATCCAAACCTTGCTAGACAGTTGTACACCCATGGCAGCCCTCTTAGTAGACTTATCGAAGGCGTTTGAGCGTGTCAACCCCTACTGGATCTTACATATACTACGTATGAGGCGTGCGCCCACGTGGATTTGCAATTATGCCAAGTACATTCTCTTTGGAAGACTCATACGTCATAAGGTACAAGGAAGGTTACTGCCACCTAGAGCTGTCCATGTAGGTGTTGACATGGGCAGATCTTTCTCGGTCTTCCTCTTCTGTCTTGCTATGGACCCCATCTATCACTACCTCAATCGTATACCGAGGGTTATCAGTGTACAAGGGTACATAGATGATAATACTATCGCAGGCCCAGGAAATGACATCGAATGGGTCAATGGGGTTCAAGAGGGTTACCAGTGTTGCCGAACAGCAGGCTTCCAAATTGACCCCCACTCCTGCTGGCAAGCTGTGAGTTCCGCCTGCCGGCCTTTTCGCCAACAAACTCTTGCGTCACGTCACGAGTGTGAGGTCATCGCGCATCAGCCTCGTCGCCCAACCGCCCGTGCAGCTATCCTCGCAGCTATTTTACCACAGAAAACGCTCATCCTTGCCAGAGCACACCAATGCGTCGGCCTAACACCACGGGAAGCCATCTGCATCTTGAATGGAACGGATTACTCGCCAATTAGCTCACTCTTAGCTCTAGAGTGCGAATGTCGGTGTAAAACCGCACTCGTAATCAATTGCCCGCTTCCGAGTTGGGTCCTCCGACAACTAGTCAAATCAGGCTTTGGTGCACACTGCGTACAAGGTGTAGCCACCTCCTTAGGGCTACTGCTCCTAGGACGTGCTCAGCTAGCTGACAAAGAACTCTGGAAAATCACCACGTATCCGACAACCTTGAAGCAAATTAACCCTAAGGCAGCCGAGAAATTTATACATAGACTACGCCTCTTTCGGCAGCCTATCCTATCGGTAGTGGCCAAGAGTATCGCTTTTAATACGTTTTCCCAGAGTGTGGTACTATATACGACTTCTTACTTTGGTGCTGCAACAGAAGATCTACAAATGTTAAGGGCTGCTGCAGTGGATCTCCTACTAGGCAGAAGCTGGATAAGGCATGATTTGCTTGCATATGTTTGCCGATGGAGTAAAATTGCCCCACTTCTTGACCCAGGATTGAGCATCTTAGTTTCCGCATTGGGGCTGTTCTTACGCAAAGGGGGTGGTATCCATGAATTATATAGTGAATACCCTCCTCCTAGCAATCGACAAACCCATGAGGTCAGAGCCTTATGGCAGGCATGGTCGAGGATTGTTGGTGAGGATCTGCTGACGCAAGCAGCATCAAGTAACGTTACGATCAAACAAAGGATAAATGCAGTCAAAACCCTTACGGCACATGACGCAACGGGCCTCTAGTTATATTCGTAACAAAGTGTTGGCGGCAGGCTGGACAGGAGGAGTCAGCTGGACTTGGCTATCCCAGGCCTTTATGGCTAGCAAGAGGTGGATTCCTAGCATGGCAAGATTCACCCTTCTCAGGTGGGCTGTCAACGAAGATGATGATGACTGGCTCTCTCGACGAGGAGTCAGTAGACTTAAGGGATGTGCCCTGTGTGCTAACACAGGACGGGCTTACCCATTAGGAGGCTGCCAGATGGTAATTTGCGAGGCTTGTATCTCGCGTAAACAACTTACAGCCTTTACTCTCGGAAATCTGAATTTACCGGACCCCGGAAGACCAATTGATGCACCAAATCACGAAGAAACCTTGGGTAATGCCTCCTATGCACATTGCGTTGCATGTTGCACAGGTGATAATACCGTTGGGCACTGGATACGCTGGTGTAAAGTACCTATCGTTGCACTAAGGAACCTGACTGGCGATACTACACCAATGTCACTTTTAGAGGGCTCGAGGAAGAGCACAAAGCATCTTGCCATTGCTACTCGAGTTGTTCATCAATTCCGCCTTTTACTACGAGAAGCTGGAGCAATGAGGCATCAGGTCGCTGCTCCCCCTGTATCCATAGAAAGCTGGATTACTCACCTTACACAAAGGGTACACGCTGACTTGCCTTCTGACCTCAAGATCGTCCACATTCAAACGCCGCATGCTAGCACGGTCTGCTCTTTGGACAGCTCCAACCTGACCTGTCAGGACAAATCTCCCTTGCACATTTCTTGTACGTTAGCTCCCGCACGTATCTGTAGCGTGGTCAAGTCAGTTGACGCTAACCAAATACTTGGGGTTGTCCAACTCGGATCGGAACACATCCAATTGATTCAGCAGCCCTTTCAAGTTGGAATTGGCATTACGCCGAATGCCAAACTCAGTCCTTTTTACTGCCAATGTGCAAATGATCACTCCCAAATCACAGCTACAGTGCCGATAGGTGCAGAAGAAATACTGTGCAGTTGCACAGATGAAGCGAAAGGCTCCTTACTTGTCCAATTTGATGGATCTTGCCATGCAGACCGAGGAGTCGGAGGAGCGGGAGCAGCAGTGCTAGAAGTGCAATCACAAGGCCTAACGCTTATCAGATGGAGGGCGGTAGCACTGCCTAATTGCCCAGACAATATCTTTGCAGAGGCTATGTCGGCCAACATTGGAACGGACCTCCTATGTGAAGAACTTGTGCAACGTAGACACTCTGTCAGTCACGCAAGTCTATTTACAAGGAGATATCCTCCCTATAGTTAAACACCTTGCATTTGCAGGGCGTTTCCGCAGGATAGATCTGCAGCCAATTGTGCAACAAATCCGCAAGAAACAATCAAAATGTTTGACTTTGGTATTTGGGTGTATCGTCCGCGAGAGGCAAATATCATTGCAGACCACCTAGCTGGCGAAGCCAGCAAAGCTGCCTATGACCTCCCTCATAACCAAACCCAACCTATTGAAATTGATACCCCTGCCCCATACAATGTTGCAATGCGGGCTGGCGCTATTGTACTTGAAGAACGAGCTGCAGGTGACACCATACTGGTGTTACCTGAAGTCCCAAGTGCAACTCCCCAACAGGTCAAACACTTCCTTATGCAGACAGACCATCAGAAGTACCTACGAGACATTGAATCCTACTTGGTAGGAACAGCCAATCTCACCCAACCACGCTTTGTAGAATACACAGCCACGGCAATTGACAAGTTAGGCCGGTTGTACGGTCGAGGCCCCTGTGCCCAGAGACTGCCACGAAAAATCCGACTGTTACTCTTCGGTGCTACCCATCAAGAGATTGACATGACTGGATCATTCTATGAAATTATGAGACGAATTGGGAGAGACCCACATCTCCCGCACATCGGGGTACTCAGAGGAATGCTCACTGACCTGTTAGGGCTGGTACCACAAGGACAGCGTCAGTCTGCTGTTAAAACGCATCCACTTATAGTCATGAATGCTGGGGCGAACGAAGCTTGTTCCAGGATAGAAAGAGAATTTGGTATCTCCTGCCCAGCCGCACTTCTCCACCTCAGCTTCAAAATTGAATCCGCCACTAAAGCGGTAGTAGACAGGTACCTACCCCAACTACGCCCACAATACAGCATTAGGGATAGGGGAGCGACTTTCCGCACATTGGACTGGTACGAAGAACATATTATGCTTACCTTCTACAAAGAGCTAACCAGAAGATACCACCTACGGTCAGTTATCTGGCTTCATGATGGACTCTGGATCCCCACAGAAGTGCCAGTCGATATAATACTAACCGCAGAGCAATCCATGCTTCACCTACTGCAGCTAGAGCGTACCGCAGTATTCAGGATACAAGACCTTGCTGTGGAAGCCAATGAAATCACTGCTGCACTGGAAGGCAAGCACTATGACCCGCGCGAACGACCTACGCTGCCAAATCAGCCAACAAGAGGTAATTCAGTAGTGCAACAAACAGGAAGGAAAATAAGATGGAACACACAAGCGCAAACTGCAGGGTATCAAACATTTGTTGAGCGCACAGCAAAACGCAGACGGAGAACATAAAAAGTAAATGTGCTTATGATGCAGACGGTCATGACTTCACAATATACCTCTAATTTACTGTCTCCCAGGGCACCCCAATGTCTGTGGACATACCCGCTGCAAACAAGAGATACTGTGGTCGCTACTCTTTTCTGAGTTCAATGCTTAAAAGTGTACGCAATTCCTGTCTAATGCCTGCTACCCGCCGTGCCTCTTTTGATTGTGATTACTGTGTCCCGGTTAGTTGTGTTTTTCTGATAGGGGAGCCCCTGTTGGTTTTATTGTTGCGCGTCTTTTCCCACTCCCCTACGCTGTGAGGTTTTGTTTGTTTGTTCCTTTCTAGCCGGTACTGACTAGGTGTCCAGGTTATGCAAATCTTCTTAGCGTGCCTACTATTACTCCCCTACTAGGCGGCTTTTCAATGTATGGGGGTAGATTGTATGGTTTATCTGTCACAGTTCATAGCGTTTGGTTTTTCTGGCCGCAGACTGGTCAGGATTGCCAATCGCACTATGACAATCCCTCAATGTTACCAAGGCACGAATTTAGTTGAGCCTTAAACCTTTTCCATGGCACAAACATTGACATACTCGGTAGCCATTTTTGAGTCTCAACTTCGCCAGGTTGTAGCTTAAGCGCGCGAATGCCAATGACCGTGAAACTAGTAGACAGGCACAGCCTCTCCAGCTCCCAACTGATTAGAGCAATGCCCAGTGTTGTAGAGGAGAAAGGAAACATACGACCCTGCAATTCGCAGTACTTGCAAGTCAAGCAAATTCATCGAGGGCTCACCGAAACAATCTCAGAGATGAAATCAATTGACTCGACTTCAACCCTGGTCATTGACCAGCTCAAAGTAGCGCAGGCTGCTGTCGAGAAAGCTTGCACTCTATTGACAGACTCCAGCCAAAGACAGCTCGCACCAGACAAGAGGAGCAAACACGGTCAGCAGCCCACAATGCTAGAGCCTGCAGAACTCTTTCAGCAATGGCAGGCAAAGCGAGGAGGGGAGGCCAACCACAGAGGACCTGATGAAGTACCTGCATAGCACGAAGAGTTATGATATTAACTGCAAAAGGACTTTCCATTTGATGAGCAACCGGTCACTCAACTGCCCACTCAATCACGCTGAGCCTGAAAAAAGGAGAAGACAGGCAGCCAGCACAACAGCACTGGTGACCTCCATAGCTATGCGTAAGAAGACCTTCGTACCTCTGGGGTTGAAATTCCTACATGGGATGCCAGAGAACTCGTTTACGTCCTTATTTACCTCTGCAAGTAATAGTTATCTTTAGTGTTAGTGTGCTACGAGAGTGTTCTGAGGTGATCTTTTCGTACCTGCATCCTGGCTCCAAGGCTATAGTCCACAGGAACCAAAATGAGGCGACCTCATTTGCGTGTCTATGACGAAGTTGTGCCGTGTATACGAGTCTGCCGAATATATCCCTTCACGCATAGTGATCGTTTAATGTACTTGTTCATTGTGTTTTGCAAGGAACTTCTTTGTGTTTCTATTCCATTTTGGCTCAAGGACTTTCATTTGTGCGTATACATTTTTCGTTTTTGTCTGCTCAGCCAACAGTTTTCTTTTGGACATCTGTAGCAGGCATTAACATTGATCAGTTGCGTTTTTCCGGTCATGCAGATATTTTCAGAGTTTCGGTTTTGTCGTTTTAGAGTCACAGACACCGGGCGGTCCCGGGCGGCATGGACGGAGCGACGGTCTCGGTGTTATCACTAGAACAGTTGATTACTGCACTTCTCCTCATTGTCAACGAGTTGTGCCATCGTTTTCGTATCCCTTTATCTTCAGCATCATCTGTACCATTACAAACCACACCTGATTTGGAAAATCCTTCAGGGTCACCCATCCCCGAACGTGGATCGTGTGGTGCAAAGTGTCGCTGGTGTGATTTACCCTGTGGACGTGCAAAGCCGGGTCATACGGGGCATAGTTGCTATACACATCGGCATTGGCGTGATGGATAATTCCATGGATGGTTGGTCACTGGTACAGAATGTTGAGGGTTCGTGGGACACGAGTTCAGTGATTTCACCGCCGTTGCAATCCAGGCCGAAGTCTGCTCCATTGCAGCGGGCACCCCTACAGCAAAGTCCTCGCCTGGTGTCTCCATTCCAAGTGTCTGCATTGCATCCGGTGGTCACGAGCACTCTGGGGTGTTCGGGACAGTCTTCAGCTCAGCGACATCCAGGTATCCTGAGGGTTTCAGATTTAAACCAGGGGGTTAATGTTCCTCCCCCCCATCCATTTCCTGTTGATTCTATTCGCATTGTACCTGGGGTTACTCCTTTGAAAATTCCCCCAGAAAATTTACCTGTGATTCGGAGCTGGACGACGTTGCAGCAGAGAGTTGCACTACCTCAGCCTCAAGGATGTTTGGGTTATTCCGAGTCAGTACCAGTTGATTTTGTGCCTAATCGGCCTTCTCCAACGTTACTGCATCCTCCCAGACGTCAATCAGGGGCTATTAGCAGAGTTCGTTTTTCTAGTGCTTCACCGGTGCTCTGTCAGATGTGGTTTGATTTGTTATCACAGCTGGGCCCACTATCCAGAATTTGGCAAGAGACGAGTATGTCACAGCATCAACGTATGCATTTGAACCGAATTTTGGACAATGTGGCACCGGGCACGGCTATGAAGTATATTTCCAGTTGCAAGTCCTTTTTCAAGACCTGCAAAGCGTTACAAGTGGATCTGATATCCCTTACTGAGGTTCAATTGGCAGACATTTTAATCACAATGTCACTGTCGAGATCTACATCTCATGGCAGTAGTTCTTGCAGTTCAGTCATCAAAGCACTTCGATGGCTATTGAAATCAGCAGAGGTTGGATGTTTACAGGTGGTGCATTCAGTTCTTATTGGAACCTTTCTGAACCAGAAGGTGCCCAAGGATAGGAAACAAGCACCTCCTCTGCCTCTGTGGGCATTGGTGCAGTGGGAGCGTCGTGTGCTCATGTCCAACTGCACGGTATTAGAAATCATTCTACTGGGTACATTTTTATTGATGGCCTGGGGATCCCTTCGTTTTTCCGATGCGCAAAGGTTAGACCTCCAAAAGATCATCTATCACGATGGTACCATGCGAGGGGTGATATGGCGCTCCAAGACAGCAGTCAGCGGCATGCCCCTAGCAGTGGCGGCGGAGGGTTTCCTCAGCAAAGGCTCCCACAACTGGCTGTGGAAGTTCTTGACGGTTTTGGATACGGTATTGGCCAAATCAGGCCTCTCCGATGTTGATTTTCTTCTTCCACTGATGGATGAGGATGGACCAGTTTATCCATTGCAACCGATGGATTATGCTACAGCGTTATTTTACCTACGGAAATTTTTGGGTTGCCCCTGGAGTCAACGACCAGACCCCTTGCAGCATTTGAAGTTGAACTTCACTTTGCACTCCCTCAAAGCGACATTATTGTCGTGGGGACCCCAGCTGCATGAGAAAGTTACCCCTGAACAGCGTTTGTCTCAGGGACACCATTCGGATCCCAATAGCAGTTTGGACACATACTCACGTGACGTGGTGTGGACGTCCTTGACGTATCAGCGCAAGATGATACAAGAGGTTCAGAGTGGATGGCGTCCAGCCATTGCCCAGCATCGGGGTAGTCAGGCTCCTATGGTCGAACCCAAGGTTGTTTTGGAGAAATTTGTCAAATCTCTCCCACAGTTTGATTTTCAGTGGTTTCAATTCAATGCGTCCTCTGAGACACAAGCTCCAGATTTTTGGGAGTCATCGACCAGCAGTTCTGAGAGTTCATCGGATTCATCGTCGGATGACGAGGTTATGGAGCCTCGACCCAAGACTTCCAAGGTGGACGTGGTACCTTTGGATGTCGATGAAGTCCTGGTGGGACGATATCGATCAGTTGTACATGCACTAGTGCGCGCCGGCGATGATGAAGATTGGCGTCCTCGGTGGCAAGGACAGCCTCTCAAACCTGCCTGTGGTAGGCAAATGCGTGGTGTGGAAGCCGAGATCTTGGATAGACTCGACTCGACTATGCCGTTCTGCCAGCATGCAGCATGCAGGAAGGTTTGGCACAATTGTCAGCTCCTGCAAGGATCTGGATAGGTCCCATTCCAAGCGGTATGAAAAATTTTGCGCTTGGAGTTTTTGCCAACGGGTCGGTGACCTGTTGGGTGCAGTCGGTTTTCCCTGGTAGGGTTAACCGAGTAGGTCCATATAGGGTACTTTTTGCGTTATTTTCCCCTCTTTTGACTAGGGGAGGGGTTCAGATTTTTTGTACAATAGGGGATGGTATCCCCTAACATGTCAACGGTGTTGGCATCACATTTCAACCGGTGGTTGAAGGGTTACTCACGGTGTGAGTTGAAATGACAGGTTGTCATGTTATATTCAACCGGTGGTTGACTATGGACTCACGGTGTGAGTACCACAATGACCGGTGGTCATTCAGTTTCTCAACCGGTGGTTGAGGTTATTCGCTCACGGTGTGAGTCTTACATTGACCGGTGGTCAATCCATCATTTTTTTCAACCGGTGGTTGAAGCAGCACTCACGGTGTGAGTGACGTGTTATATCGTCATGGTTGCCGTCGGTGATGGCTCGAGTGAACCCGGTGGGTCAACAATCAGTTGTGCAACAACATGCACTTATGTTAGGGGTTCCACTATGGAGTATCCACCCCTTTCATGGTTAGTCAAACGTCCAATGGCGCTGTCAAGGTTTTCTTCTGCAAGTTTTTGCTTTTCCCCTCAACATAAGGGATACTGTTTGTGGTTCGTGGCTCCTAAGCTATTTTCTCCTTTGTCTACGTGGTGGTGCCATGGCGTCTGACAATTTGGAAGATGTTTTGATACAGAGTGGGGTGGACTCGGCCCTCACGAGCTCACTCATGATGGAGGGGTGGTCCTGTCAATCGTTTCGCATGGCAGCAGCTGACATTCATGGATTTGAAGATGTTCTCCAGGAATGGTCGTCTTCTACTCCTTTGTCGGCATTCCAAAAGGCGTGCCTCCATACGGCATTTCAGTCTCTCCAACCTCAACAAGAACCTAGTGCATCGGCTGTGTCAACCCCAACATTGAGCACTACCACGCCAGCCGGGTCTTGGGCAGAAGCCTTTCCTCCCAAATTGGAGAATGCCGTGTTGCAGGCGATGAAACAAAAATTCATGGCCAACTATCCATCGGAGTTGATCCATGCAGACCTTTTTCCGTCGACCAGATTAGTGAGCCTGGTTCATGACCAGCTCTCCAAGAAGGTTTGGAAATGGGTGCCATGGAAGTATCGCATCTCGCTCACCAGGTCAGAGGAGATTTCTAGCAATCGAGCTCAGAAGATGCCAAAAATTGACCACTTGGGGTTACACTCCTTATTATTTGATGATCCTCCCTCAATCGACGTGTCCAACAACGCCATGGGGGTGAACTCGATTCGCAATATGCTCGAAGTTCATGATCGGGCCATTGCCTTGTGCCAAGGCGCTCACCTCGCCAATCTCAAGGCCTATACCCACAAATTCATCGGGTTTTTGACCGCCAAGTATGATGGAGATTTACGTAACCCCAGTGTATTGGAGGCTCAACATGCGGACCAAAAAATTTGGACAGTCATTGCCGAGCTCATGGAACGAGGATGGAACATGGATGACTGCTTGCATGAAATGACGAATTTACGTCATGACCTACCAAGTCTCCTTCAACCACGACCTCGCGTGTTCAAGCCACTCCCATCACCATCTTCTCAGACAGCTTCTCCTCGGGGTGATGGACCGAAAGGCAAAGGCCAAGGGAAGTCAAAGGGCAAGCAGAATTCCGGGAAATCCAAGGGCAAGGTCCAATGGCTCACGGAGATTCAACGGGATGGTGGTTTCAAGCAACTCTGCATGCGATATCAGGTGGGCAAGTGTCAGACTCCCAACTGTGGCTTTCAGCATTTGTGTGCGTACCCAGTTGATGGAAAAGCCTGTGGCAAAAATCATGGGGCGATGTCCCATTTTGCCACCCCGCACTGACTCCCCGAAGGGGATTGTGACCCAGGTTTCGCCATGCATGATTCATTCAATGAGGTTGACTCCGTAGAGACTCTCCCAGTGCATGACGTGGACCCAGTTCAAGACTTCGCTCCACCTAGTGATAGTTTTACCCGGGGCCGTTTGTCCCAACCCGAGCAGGCGAATGCGGAAACAGATATCACTGCCACCGTCCCCGTCACAGCGGAATCCTTGGTTTCCTCTACGTCAATTCCACCAACCATTTCAACTTCAATTTTAAAAACAGTTCCCTCAGGTAAATTTTTTCTCGATGTTTGTTCAGGTGTTACACGTCCGTTATCGACAGCTGTATTGGAGCATGGCCACTCAGTTCTTTCTTTGATGTTTTATTGGATTCTTCTATGGATATTTTATCAGATGCGGCCTATGAGGATCTGTTGCGTGTCGCATCCAGTGGTCAGGTTGGTTATGGAGCGGCCAGCCCTTCCTGCTGTGAATACAGCAGACTCAAACTTCGAGATGATGACGGTCCCAAGGCTCTACGATCACCAGAGCACTTGTCCGGTCTGCCCAATCTCACACCCTGGGAACTGCAACGTGTCCAAGAGAGCTTTATGATGCTCTCTCGCTGCGTTGAGGTCCTCACCCTGGTTTTTCAAGCAGGCGGGCACGTCCACCTTGAACAACCCTTGAACGCCATGTCATGGTTAGAGAAGGTAGTACGCCAATTTCTGCAATTGATTGGGGCTTCCTGTATCAACGTGGCAGCTTGCGCCTATGAGATGGATATTTACAAAGCCTGGATGTTTGCCTCGAGTTTTACAGGTCTTCGACCATTAGGCTGCATTTGTCAACATCCCCCTAATTCTCATGTTCGTCTTCAAGGTCTCCGAGACGATTCTGGTGCTTTTGCCAGTAGGGCGACGGCACAATACCCACAGAAACTGGCACAATTGTTTGCCAACCTTGTGGACCCATTACTGGACACATCAGGGTTGGACCTCCAATGGTCATATTTGGATGCCCTCATGCCCACCAAGCAACTGTCGGAGTATCCATTTTCGCAAATCGATGGGGGTGGAGCTTTTTCCTACCCGGACTGGAGTCAGGATAATCGTCAAGAACACGACTGGTTCAAGACTCTGCGTACTTCGTGGATGAACAGGATCATCTCTGAGCGGTTGGATAAGATCCTACTTGCGCATGTGGCTTCGGGCAACCCGTCACCGCCTTTTTCGGTGGAAATCCTGACCCCATTCAAGGCTGATCTGGAGCAATTCTTGGAGGCACATGGACATACACCAGATTGGTCAGTTCGACAACATCAACCAATACATCTTCATATTTTACATTCTTTCCAAAAGATTATGCATGACGTCGATTTTACATTATTGCCCAGTCTATTAGAAGGTGTTCGAACTGGTTTTTCCACAGCGATTCCTCCGTCGGGTATTTTTCCACCCAAAGAACGTACGGACATAGAACCCGATCCATTGTCAGCTCACCTTTCCAACTGGCAGAGCGCTGAAGAAGATCTACCACTCACCCGAGAACTGGTTCAGGAAGAAATTGACAAGGGTTGGGTGTTTCCGTATAAAGGTTCTTTGGAAGAAGCACAACAAGAATATCCGGCCGGAGTTGCTATTGGAAAATTGGGCGTGGCTCGCTCGGATAGTCGAGCCCCCCGATTAGTTGTAGACTCCAGCGTATGCGGCCTCAACGGTCGGTGTATCATACCTGAGAGGTCCACCCTCCCGACTGCCAAGGAGGTGTTACGTAGCTACCCTCTACGTCAGTGTCAGAGGAATCTAATGGGCTTTTCTTTAGACGTTAAGGCTGCTCATAAAAGAATAGTTCTTCATCCGGACGAATGCGGATTGGTGGGCTTTTCGCTAGAGGGACAGCTTTTCTTCTATAGAGTTACCCCATTTGGTGCAGTTTTCTCTGCCTTTTGGTGGGCGAGATTGGGTGGCCTCCTTCTCCGTATCTTTCACCACTTAATCTGGTTGAGTCACGCTGGATTTCTATATGTGGATGACTTCTTATTCTTTATGGAAACCAACATGATGCCGCTGTCAGCCACATTGTTGTGTATTTTCTGCCAGCTTTTGGAAATTCCTATCAGCTGGAAGAAGACGGCCATGCACTCTTCCATTGACTATATTGGCTGGAAATTCAATTTCAATGCAGGTATCGTGACAATCCCCATTGAAAAGATCCTCAAACTCCGAGGATACATCGAACATCTTATTTCCCAGCCACGAACTACTCGTAAGTCTTTGGGAGAAACTTATTGGCCTGGCAATGTGGATTACTCAATTATTTCCACTTATGCGGATCTGGATCCACTATTGGTACCACGACCTCTACACCATCCCGGCGACACATTTCAGTATTGATGCTGGTACATGGCCTCGCATTCATCAATATTTAACACCTACTTTGACTTTTCATACAGCACCTTTGGGCTCAGCTATACCTATTTCAGGTAAGCTTATTGCTGTTCGACATCAAGCGGTATCCTCATTGGCGGATCTGACATCGTTACATATCAAAACAGATAACAGGATTTGGCTACGGATTATCAATCCGAATTCCTCCAAACGCAAGCTTCGTCCTGATTCTCTTCGCATTTTGAAGTTATTTGAACATTGGCTGATGGGTGTTTCTCCATCTCGACCAATGAGAGCGAAGCCATATTGGAATGGCGTTGCGGCAGCCGATGCATGTGCATCGGGTTCCTATTGTCAAATTGGAGGTTTCATCCGTCATCCTTCAGGAGTCCAATTTTGGTTTTCTGAGAAATTTTCCCATGCTGATTTTGACATTTTGTCAATTCATTTGGACCCAAATATGCAACGAAGCATTGCTTCTTTTGAAACTTTAGCCCAAATTGCTTTAGTTTGGCTGGTGGCCACATCTTTTCCCGGTTTTCGTATTCCTATTTGTGTGAAATCCCTGAGCGACAATACGGGAGCAGAGAGCGTGAGCAACAAATTATTCACTACGACTCATCCTCTATGTCTCTTTGTCGAGATCCTCACGTGCCTGGCTTCGACAACGGGTATTGAATTGGATGTGAGCCATATTCCTGGCGCGGACAATGTCATAGCGGATGATCTGAGCAGATGGGATTTTTCCACTCCCATCCCACATGATTTTCAACCAAGTGAAAGGATTCATCTTTCACTCAATCAACTATTTCGTTGTTCACCTCACCCAACATTGCATCCTCCTGATTCAAAACTCCTTTGGAAACTCCCACATCCTCTTGCGATGTGATCTGCTGGAATGGTTCTCACTTCTGGTTTGGGCGTGCTTGGGCGATAACCATTATACCAGATAGTTGTTGTTTGGGTTGTTGATGCCATCTGGTCGAATGGTTTCGATTGAAGTGTGGTCGAATCCAAACTGGATCCAACAGTGGGACAAACCATCCAGCAGATGAAAAGGGAGTGCGTTCTGAGATCGGAAGCGAGACATGGTCAAGCGGGAGGATTGAAGTTTCAGTTGTTTTTTGTGTTTTGGTTTGTTTGCGTTTTCTTTGCGGTTTCTAGATCTTGTCTCAAACAAATGAAAGTCCTTGAAGAACGTTTAATGTACTTGTTCATTGTGTTTTGCAAGGAACTTCTTTGTGTTTCTATTCCATTTTGGCTCAAGGACTTTCATTTGTGCGTATACATTTTTCGTTTCCCTCCCTCCCTCACCTTGTTCTCAATTCTTTATCAATATTGCATCAAGGGTTCGATCTCGCTGTTTCACCCCATTTCTCTTATCGCTGCTCCGAAGTTTGTTTCATCTATGAAGCCTTTGTGCTCCTGGTTCTTTACAGTGCGTTGCACTTCAAAGCCGAGTGACGTGATGTCACGTTCAGTATTGTGACTGCATCTATGACAATGCACAATCGTGCATCGGTGATGTCATCTCACCCGAATGGGTTGTTGATGCCATCTGGTCGAATGGTTTCGATTGAAGTGTGGTCGAATCCAAACTGGATCCAACAGTGGGACAAACCATCCAGCAGATGAAAAGGGAGTGCGTTCTGAGATCGGAAGCGAGACATGGTCAAGCGGGAGGATTGAAGTTTCAGTTGTTTTTTGTGTTTTGGTTTGTTTGCGTTTTCTTTGCGGTTTCTAGATCTTGTCTCAAACAAATGAAAGTCCTTGAAGAACGTCGGTATTCTTTGCAGGCCGCTTGTGACATTGGCCGATCTTCTCCTTCTTGTGGTGACCTTTCACGTTCTCATCTGCGGGAGCTCCCAAAGGCAACTCCAGCACCGCAGCTGCCTTCTTGTCAAACACAAACTCACAATTTTCTGACCAAAGATCCGGAGAAAGCCACACTTCGCCAAAACAAATTTTGATGACCTTGCTTGTGTAGCGTTCTCGGTCCATGGCATCCATCTGGTTAAGGATCTTCAGAAGCAGGTCCCACACCATAAGTCTCGGCTGGTAGTCCAAGGTCATCAGGTAATCTCCTTGAAGGGGGTTGAAAAGTTGTAGGAAGTTACCCTCTCTTTCGATGTTGAACACCAGAGTGCCAGAGAAGCAGGCGGCCAGGACAATGCAAACCCGGGGATGCGACTCGTTCTTGAAGCAGCCCACGACCCTTTCGTCCGCCCACAACCCATGCTTCTCCTGGAGCTTCTTGAAGGGGGTGTAGGAACCGCGATGGCTATTGACACACAGAAACAGTGTCTCGCCACCCAGTCGAAGTCTTTGAGTCTGCTTCGTCGGCAACGTCATCAGGTCGTTGCGCTCCATCTGTTGCTCAAGGTCATGCCAAAACCTGTCGCGACGATCCGGGTCTTCACTCTGAGCTGCCAAGTCAAAGCGGCTCATTTCCACCCATCCAAATTGGAAACTAGAAAAAGCCATGGGCTGCCACAAATTTAGACTCGTTTCCGTTTGATCTTTCAAAAAGGACTACACGCGACATAGAGACAGCGAAACTGCCTTTCGACAATCAAGCGCTCTGAGTTTGAAAAACGAAAGTCTCTTAGGCAGTGTGAGGGTTCAGGCAGCGGACTCGAAGTCCGCTGGCAGCGGACAATATAGCTGACCTTAACCATGGCAAACATACCTTCATAGTTAGCCATGGTTAAGGTCAGCTATATTGTTTTTGGGACATCTTATTGTTGGAGCCACTGGTCCATGGAGTATGAAGATATCTGAATGTATCTAAATGTATCTAAATGTATCTTTCAAAACCGGGGGGGAAAGATACAAAAAGATACATTTAGATACATGTATCTTTCAAATTTTTTCAAAAGATACCAAAAGATACCAAAGATACATGTATCTAAATGTATCTTTTTGTATCTTTCACCCCGGTTTCGAAAGATACATTTAGATACATTTAGATACATTTAGATACATGTAGATACGTTTAGATTTATTTAGATACATTTAGATACATGTAGATACATTTAGATATATTTAGATACATGCACACACATGTAGATACAGTTCAACAGAAAATCCATGCGTGCATATTGTCTTCACTGAGCTCTGGGTGTTCCAATCTTTCTGCAACGAGAGAACTTCTTTCTGCAACGCATTTTCACCCAGAGATTCAACAAGTCACCTCAAATCTTTGTGGCGGTAACATGAATGGCCAGTATGGCCCACCTTATGTCTTGTGCATTGGGCGTCACACCACCGACAGCGAAACTCACATTGAGGAGGAGGGTCTCGTAGCCTTCGAGGAGCAGCAGCTGGAGCTTGAACTGGTGGATTTGGAGCCGCTGACGAAGATCTGGTCACGTCGAAGCGCTCTGCAATCAGTGCTGCCACAGTCTGAAGCAAGAGGACCAACTCAGTAGTTGACAAAGTCTCCAGTTGCTGGCGCTGAAACATCGAAGCAATGAGATGAAGACCTTGTAGATCAAAAACAGATCACTGCCAGCAACGTTCAAAACCTCGGCGCTACCATCAACCTCGTATAACCTTGATCCAAAACCGACGAAGTGGTGCTTATCTGATTCCATGTACTCATGTCTGTTTTGTTTTTTTCTGCATCCCAAGTTGTGAAACCATTCAGCCGTACCAATATTACTCCGACTTATTGTTATCAAATCACCGAACAACATATATCAATGAGCGGCCCATGGGGCCGCTTGCACGTTGAGGCGGCGCACGCCGCCGATGTTGCAAAGGCAGCTGCTTTAGACACACAAGAAAACCAACAGGTAAGAAACGTTGTCATTGATTCTTGAACCTAATAGGGTTCAGAAACATCTAGAATGGTCACTTTTTTCAAATATCTATACCCAATCACGTATACCGATGGTTGTTGTGAGTATGTACCTTGCCTTGAAGCCGTTCCCAGTGATGCCAGCATATCCAAGCTGGTCAGCCATCATTGTTCGGTAATATATTAGCCAGGTGAATGAATATGATATCATCATGGTAGATTAGCATTTTTCTTTGTATCCCTTGCATCTTGCTAACAATACGGAACCAGCAGCCTACCAACAACATCTTTCTTCCGAACCATCGAAAGTTTTCACACAGTAGGAGACTCTGTGCCTTTTTTTCCCACCAGCTCGCCGCAGATCTCATCGAGGGTTCTGCCAATTGTACCACCCTTTCCATTGGCCGGCTCTCTTCCTAACGCGTCCTAACACAAGACGTTCCCAGTGGCGGTTGCTTTTGAAATACCCTTCGTGCTCTGGATTCATCCACTCGTCCCGGGATCGTCGTGAAGATCTCGGCCTAGACGTAGACGATGATGCCACCGCAGAGGTTGACGACGATGCTGGCAGAGATCCGGTCGCCGATGTCGGCATGGAAGTGCTTGGGTCTGCTGCTTCCGTCACAGTGGGAAGAAGTGGGGCCCCAGAGACTGCCTCTTCCGGTTCAACCTCCACCTCTACAATCTCGAATTCGTCTTCATTTTCATCTGGACCTCCTTGAGCTGCCTGAGTCTCCTCCATGTCCAAACCAGCTTCTCTGGCCTCCAATTCCTCAAGGATGTCTCTCATGATCTCCGGGTCCTCGATGCTATCAAGCCACCCAGTTTCATCATCTTGCTGGGCTTGGATTTGTTCAGGGCCTGCTTCATCCAAATCCATCAACTCCGATTTTAAACGACGAAGGAGCCGTGGATCTGACATCTCTGGCTCCAACTCATTCTCATCCGGCTCTTGCGGCTGTGGTGTGCGCTCCGCGCTGGCATCGGCGTACTGGATGGTCTTCTCGCTGTCAACTGGATCAACCTTCAAAGGAAGCAACCATCAACATCTGTAACATGCACATAACGGTGAACACCAAACAAGTTCTAAAACCCCATAACCGTGCAACCAGCATGTACCCAGTCCCGTCTCCAGCAATGGCACGATGGTCGGCGTTTCGCTGCGCGAGGTCGGACTGCTTTCTGTGGAAAAAATTGTCGGCGACGACTGCAGCAGCGCAGGCAAAGGCCCCGAGGCCAACTCGAAGGTGGCATCATCGGCTGGGCTGGTAGGAGAAGGTGGTGGCATCATCGGTGGCATCATCGGCTCGTAACTGTTTGGTAAGGGTCCCTTCTAGCGTTTTCATCCATGGCTGCGGCGCACCGAGGCCGCAAGCTACTACTCGAGTATGTGACAAACACTATTCTCTGACGCATACACCTGAGGAAAACTATATGTACACAACGACGGTCCACATGAACGTTTCTTCTAGAGGCTTGACGTCTTCAAGTGATAATTGCTCTGTTAAGACTGCTTGTATTTACACTGTTGAAACGAAATGTGAACCCTTCCGGTTCTTGAATGGCGAAACCCTTCAGGTGCTTGAATCCACGGCGACACGCAGTGCCTATTTTCAACGTGCGTGCCACCAATTGTAAAGTCACATAGACTGTGAAATTCATGCACACACAGAGTCGAAAAAAATGGAAACATGCCGTGGCTGCTGAGGAAGCCCGTGTCATATGTCGAGTTGTATCTGTCGAACTTCTTTGCGGACCAGAGGTCCGCAGTCAGTATCTGGGCGGTCAATATAAATAAATACGTGGTTTCGAATGATGCGCGACAAAAGTGAACACTAGAGAACAAACGCAAATTTGCTTCTTGCTGTTGAACAAATGACATCCTCCGACCATATTTGAAAGCAGTGAACCAGATCAAATCCAACCAATCAAAAATAAGTCATCGATCATCAAATCCGCAACAAGCATCCATTGATCACTCTACTGCATTTGGACATTTGTGCTTGTCCTTGTCTCACATAGAAGAAGCAATTGTCCGTCTTTTTCCCACCATTGCCAAAAGACGCTTCTGCGCCACACTGCCAAAAACGCTTCTGCGCCACACGGAAAACCCAGAAGGCCTTAAACTCGGACCCAACCCTTCAGTACCCAACAACTAGGCGTGCACCCAGCCACCCCTCTGCACTTATTGCATCCAAAGGGCATGGTTCGCACTCGGGAAGCTTTCCCTGGGATCGGCCTGTTCTTTCCGGGCGGAATCTGGTATACCACCTCGGGCGTGCCTTTCTGGCCATTCTTGGAAGCAGCGGGTTTCTTCATCGGAGTGCTTGTCTTCTGTTTAGCGACTCCTAGCAAGGCACTGCCAGAAGCACTGGGTCGTTTCATTGGCTTTGGGTTCTGGGACACCTCAACATTCGAAGCTGGGCGCTTCAGATTCGAGGAAGGCTTCCCACCCTTTGCCACCGCACCTGACCTCTTCTGCAATGCGTCTTGCAAGCGAGCATTCGCCTGGGCGATCGAGAGCGGCTTCTGCTGCCGCTGGCTTTGTCTCTCTGGCTCAGATTTGGCGATCTCCGGCGCTTCCTCCTTCTGGTCTGCTGTTGTCACAGGTACTTCTGGTTTGGCGATCTCCTCTGGCTTGGAGAGCTGGTCAAAACCGGCACTAGCCACCTGGCTCACCTTAGCGAGGTCCTTGCCGTCATTTGCAGCTGTCTCCTGCACTGGTATTTTTTCTGGCTGAGGCGCAGGCAGCGCCAACTGTGGAATCTTCTGAGTGGCAGGCTCCGGCTGAGGTCCAAGGTGATGAGCTGGAGCTGCAGGCTCTGTGTCTGGCAAAGCTCGCTGGCCTGCTTTGGCATGACCGCCTGAACCACTTCCTTGCCCATGGGCTGGCAAGTAGTGAATCACAGCCTCTTGAGGACGACCAGTCATGGGACCAACAAAACCTGGCGAAGCAAAGTGCGGCCAGTAGCCCATGGCAACCATATGTCTTGGATCCATAGGGAAACCCATGCCCATGCCCTGCGGAATCATCTGAGGAATGGATGGCACAGATGGCGCTAAATCTCTCGCTCCTCAGGTGATCATCACCGCTGACACGCTTTAAAATGTCGTGATGTTTCCAAAGACAGAACACAGGACCGTATTCCAACGCAACAGACTTGTAATGAAACACGTGGTTTTCAAAGCACCCAAATATATATATATATATATATGACACAAAGCTTCGCATTTTCACCAAAGCCCTTTGCTGATGCAAGGAATCCACATCAATCTCTGGAGGAATTGCCGCAGGATGCCCTTCTCCAAACACAGCACGGTGCAGCGAACTGTCTAAGCCCGCTGGATCTGCTGGTAGCACTCGAACCATGGAACCTAGAAGGTCACTCTTCTTGATGTTCGTCAAAAAAAACTTGCACTGAGACTTGACGGCTAAGTAGGCAGATCTCAATGTCTCAGGGTCTGCCACCCGTGCAGGATCATGTCGAAGCAAAAGCACGGTCAGCAAAGCACACGTTTCCCCTGATGGTGCTCTCAATGTCGGTGCTCCATGATTTCCTTCAGAGTCAGCGACAAGGCTTGAGAAGCTAACGAAGCATCTGTGATCCTCTTCCAATCTTCGTCTCGAAGATACCGTGGAAATGCTGTGAAATCTTGCATGGGCAGTCTCCCAGCTGCTGGAGTTTGCTGCTCTGAATTCAAAAGCTTCCCCTGCACCACAGAAAGCAAAGCCTTTCTCTGCTCATCAGTCCACGGCATTGCCTGCAAAAGTTGAACATACTGACCAGCTTCGGTGAAGGTAACCTTGACAAGCTGCTCTGTCAGACTTTTGTGAATCAGCTCATATTGTTGTTGGCGAAGCGAACCAAAGTCAGACTCCTTCTCGCACTGCCTAAGGTAGCCGCCTAATGCTTCTAGCCGATCCTTCAGCAACACCATTGCCGAGCAATGCACAAAACGGAGTGAACTCAACTGTACTTGTTAGATCTTGTCGTTTCTTCTTTGTGACGCCTTTATGTGTTCCATGCTCAGGAATTGAAACCGTGAGTTCATCTATGCTGCCGTTTGGTTTCCTACCCATCATCGCTTCTGTAGCCCACCTCTACAGAACCTCCTCGAGCATCGAAGAAAGTTTGACTGTATAATCAAATCAGAACTAGCTACGACACATTTACAATGTTCTGAATGGGCCGCCTCGCCAGTGCAAACAAAGCAAAACACATGCATATCATATCATATATATATATATATGTATATTTCTCTACACACATATCGACTGCAAAACTGAATGTATGACAAGTATCCATATATATATATAGATATATATTTATATGCATATATATAATGTACATATTTGCATATTCATTGATTTCTGTATTTATTTATAGAGTCTTGGCGGTCGAAATTCACCGCCTTGCTTTGTACCGCTACTTAAATTAGGCGGCTCGAATGGCCGCCTCGTGTGTGTATTCATATATCTATAGCGGTGCCAAAGGACCGCTCTTTTCTTACTATAGCGGCTCTCGCCGCTGAAACCTTTAGCGGTCCAAATAAACCGCCCCTTTAGCGGCTCAGAGAGCCGCCTTTAAATAGCGGTCCTATAAAACCGCCAACCGTGGATTCTCAGCGGCGCCGACGCCGCTACATACTAGGCGGTCCACAGGAACCGCCGTACTGTAAATTAGGCGACTCACAAGGGCCGCCATAAGGATGGATATCTATATCTATATATATATATATATATAGAGAAATACCAGTAGTACCCGCACGAGGCGGGGCGGAAGTTGCCTTAAAGATATATATATAAGACCTTTCTCATCTATAGAACTTGCATGCGCCGTGCGCCAGCCAAGCCCGTGCGTGCGTGCACTCTGCGAAAGTGGTGTCCTGTTTCACATGTCACATTTGAAGCTCCACTTCGCCCTTCACACTTCTCACTGCACTCTTCACACTCCACACTGCACACTTCACACTTCTCACTTCACACTGCACTCTTCCCAATCCACACTTCACACTCCACACTTCACACTTCACACTTCACAGTCCACACTTCACACTTCTCACTTCTCATTGCTTTCTTCACACTCCACACTTCAGACTGCACTCTTCACGCCCCACACTTCACACTGCACTCTTCACACTCCACACTTCATCTCATCTGAGCTCTTCTCACCTTATCCCAGCTCATCTCTTCTCATCTCATCTCTTCTCATATGTCACCTAAGCTTTCATGAATCACTTCCCAGTACTACTACTAAGGAACTTGCATGCGCCGTGCGCCAGCCAGGCCGTGCGTGCGTGCTTTGTGCGAAGCTGTTGCAGTGTTGCTGTCCAAGAACATGACCTGCGCGCGACCCCGGTACAATGCAAACACTTTCCTCACACTTCACATTGCACTCTTCACACCCCACACTCCACACTTCACACTTGAACTTCATCTCAACTCATCTCATCTGAGCTCTTCTCATCTCATTCCATGCCTTCCCATATGTCAGCTAAGTTCTTCTTGGCTATTTTTATGTCAAGTACTTCCCAGTACTGATGTCTACTACAAAAGCTTGCAAAAACCACTTCCCAGTACTACTTTGTACTACAAAGCTTGCACAAAACACTTCCCAGTACTACTTTGTACTACAAAGCTTGCACAAAGCACTCCCCAGTACTACTTTGTACTACAAAGCTTGCACAAACTGCTTCCCAGTACTACTTTGTACTACAAAGCTTGCACAAAACACGTTCCAGTACTACTTTGTATTACAAAGCTTCTACACACATCAAGTTCTTTCGCAGAGAAGCTTTTACACACAGCAAGCTTTTCAAGCAGAGAAGCTTTTACACACAGAAGCTTTTACACACAACAAGCTTCTTCACAGAGAAGCTTTCACACACAGCAAGCGTTTACACACAGAACACTTACACACAGTGCTTTTACACATGGCAAGCGTTTACACACAGAAACTTTTGCACAGAGACGCTTTTACACACAGAGAGGCTTTTACACACAGCAAGCTTTTACAAACAAAATCTTTTTCACACAGCAAGCTTTCAAACACAGCAAGCGTTTACACACAGAACACTTACACACAGTGCTTTTACACATGGCAAGCGTTTACACACACAGCAAGCTTTTTAAACAGAGAAGCTTTTACACACAACAAGCTTTTACATAGAGAAGCTTTACACAGCAAGCTTTCACACACAGCAAGCTTCTTCACAGAGAAGCTTTTTCACACAGCAAGCTTTCACACACAGCAAGCGTTTACACAGAACACTTACACACAGTGCTTTTACACATGGCAAGCGTTTACACACACAGCAAGCTTTTTAAACAGAGAAGCTTTTACACACAACAAGCTTTTACACAGAGAAGCTTTTACACACAGCAAGCTTTCACACACAGCAAGCGTTTACACACAGAACCCTTACGCACAGTGCTTTTACACATGGCAAGCGTTTACACACACAGAAACTTTTACACAGAGACGCTTTTACACACAGAGAAGCTTTTACACACAGCAAGCTTTTACAGAAAAAGTTTTTGCACAGAGAAGCTTTCTTGTACATAATCACAACAGGAATTGCAGCTCCAAAACTGAATCTCGACGCCAAAGCGACAAAAAGACGATTTTGAAACACTTTTTAAAAAGGAATTTTAAAAGGAAAATTATTAGCGCCAAAATTGAGAAAATCTGCTGACAAATCACTTTCGCAGCCTTGATGCAGCCATTCCAATACGATTTACGATCTTCAGCTGCAAAAGACAATAGTATTACGCATGCAGCCGCTGCACCAAGCAACCTTGATGCAGCCACTACAATGCGATCTGCAGAGACTGAGTTGCAAAACACAATAGAACTACGCGCAATGGCGTCGGAAATTGCAGCTCCAAAACCGGATCTCGACGCCAAAGCAGAAAAAAGACGATTTTGAAGCACTTTTTAAAAGGAATTTTAAAAGGAAAATTATTAGCGCCAAAATTGAGAAAATCTGCTGACAAATCACTTTCGCAGCCTTGATGCAGCCATTCCAATACGATTTACAATCTTCAGCTGCAAAAGACAATAGTATTACGCATGCAGCCGCTGCACCAAGCAACCTTGACGCAGCCACTACAATGCGATCTGCAGAGACTGAGTTGCAAAACACAATAGAACTATGTCGGAAACTGCAGCTCCAAAACCGGATCTCGACGCCAAAGCGACAAAAAGACGATTTTGAAGCACTTTTTAAAAGGAATTTTCAAAGGAAAACTGTTAGCGCCAAAATTGAGAAAATCTGCTGACAAGTCACTTTCGCAGCCTTGATGCAGCCATTCCAATACGATTTACGATCTTCAGCTGCAAAAGACAATAGTATTACGCATAAGCTTTTGTTGTTGTAAAAGGTCTTTGAGTTTTTTTAAAAAACCTCAGATGTGGCTTTGAATCAAACCAAAAAGTTTTTACTTGCTCACCATTTTTTCACAATTTGTTCTTTCTAAACTTAAACTCTTAGGGTTTGTGTTTTGTTTTACTTGCTCACCGTTTGTTTCACAATTTGTTCTTTATAAACTTAAACTCTTAGGGTTTGTGTTTTGTTTCACTTGCTCACCATTTTTTCACAGTTTGTTCTTTCCAAACTTAAACTCTTAGGGTTTGTGCTTTGTTTTGTGCCTCCATACAACATTGCCCCAAAATGCGCCTTTACCAAAATGCGCACGGTCAGGGCTGGCAAGTAACAACCCATGTGTTTTAATACAAAAACACTGGCTTAATACTTTAATATGTCCACCATGCTACCAAAAACTTAAACTCTTAGGGTTTGTGTTTTGTTTTTGTGCCTCCGTTTAACATTGGCCCAAAATGCACCTTTACCAAAATGCGCACGGTCAGGGCTGGCAAGTTACAACCCATGTGTTTTAATAGAAAAACACTGGCTTAATACTTTAATATTTCCACCATGCTACCAAAATCAAAAGACCTGCAAGGTTCAAGGGTTCAAAGGGAAAGAGTTGACACTGTGATAAAGAAACCGTGTTTAATGATGTCACAAGTTGATGCCTGATAACTACAAAATGCTCATGGTGTGAAAAATGCCACCTTAACAGTGACATGAGACTACGACTACAACGACGACTACCACTACGACTATGCCTCAGCCTCAGTCAAAAATGATGTCTTAATGGTGTCACAATGATGCCTCAGTGGTGTCAAATAAGTGATGCCTTAATGGTGTCATAATGATGCCTTTATGGTGTCAAATAGGTGATGCCTCAATGGTGTCACAAAAGTGATGCCTTAATGGTGTCACAAGATTGATGCCTTAATGGTGTCAAAAAGTGATGCCTTCATGGTGTCACAAAATTGATGCTTTACTGGTGTCAAAAAAGTGATGCCTTCATGGTGTCACAAAATTGATGCTTTACTGGTGTCAAAAAAGTGACGCCTTTATGGTGCCACAAACATTGATGCCATGATGGTGTCATGCATTCATGATGCTGTGACAGTGCCATGCAACAGTGAAGATTAAGATACCCACCAAGTCCATACCTCAGCATCGCGCGCTGTCAGGATGGAGTTTCTACCCCCTGGGCTTTACATGGGTATGGCCAAACAAAATGTTAGTTTTTGGGCCATTTTTCTGGGCTTGAAGGCTCCCAGGTTCAAAGCTAACAAACACCAGAAAGAACCATTCAAAGTCTTCAAGAATATTTTGTCTCATAGTTTTGGTCCCCATCTAAAACTATCCATACAATACTGATTGGTTAGTGACAGTGAAGTGCCAAACCCCACAAAACATGTTTGCCCCTGGATGAAACAGACCCCCATGGCCGTTTTGTTTTTGGCACCATCACGGCGCCAGTAAAAGACACCATCACGGCATCTTATCATTTTCGTGGCACCATCACGGCGCCAATAAAAAAACACCATCACGGCATCTTATCATTTTCATGGCATCACGGCACCACAAGAAACCAGGTTTATAGCCCCCATTCATAATAGATATGACTGTTATCTAGGATAAACATTAGTGAACAAATATATCTATATATAGTTTTAATAGATTAGGAATTACATACATGCCAGTATAAGACACCATCACGGCATCTTGTCACGGCGCTAGCAAAAGACACCATCACGGCATCTTGACCGAGGCCCGGATTCCTGCCTGAACTTCGTGAAGCGCATGCAGTTGTGTTCCCTGGCCTTGACCGGATGCAGCATGGTGCCAGGGAATCCATGGGCCAGATCGTGTGTTTTGGTGTATTTAGCATGAAACATGCAAGAACATGTATGGCTCCATTCCACCCAACCGCTTGCTGGCTTGTTTGCCACCGAGCTTTCAATCCGATGGAGGCATGCTGGGGATGAAAGATGTTGACAAAAACCAAGTGGGTATGGCTCAAAATGTTGAATCTGACACATCCATTCCTCATGACATTCAATCATTTTGATGATGATTGCGAACTATGACCTTTCAAACTGCTAAACATCAATCTCCCCAGGCTAGACTTGTCAAGCAGGTTTGAACCGGAACATGTTGGAACTCAATCAATGTAAAACTGGTTTTATTCCGCTATCATGTCGTGTCAACAGATGGAATTAAGCACATAGGATGTTTTGCTCATATTTTTCCTTAAATTTCAAACCTGCTTGACATAAAAACTAGTACACGCTGCTCGGCCACCATCAGATGTTGCAAAATGCTACAAACAAAAACATAGAATTATCCAGAAATAACCCGGAATATATTGGAGGATAACATGAACAAGCAATGAGTTAATTTCAGTTCAAACTGTTTGCAACACCTGATGGCGGCTACAGCTCCTGTGCGCTGGTTACAGCTTCTGTGCGTTACCTGCCATGATCTGCCATGATGTCCTATGATGTGGTGTTTTTTGAATTGTTGATGTCTGCCTGTCTGTCTGTGTGTGTGTGGGTGTGTGTGTGTGCCTGCCTTTGTGCAGCGCAATTGCAACTTGAAAAAGATGATGGAGATAAACCCATTGGAAGTGGAGCGGCGCATGGCAGAGGCAATTCGGCACTTTGACGTTGAAGTTGCTCGACAGAGGGCGGCAAAAGGGCGGAAATTCCTTTTGGAACATCCTTCCAGCGCTTCATCATGGAACTTACCAAGTGTTCTGCAGCTTTGTCAAGAGATTCCAGGGTGCCGCTTTTGTTGCGTTGCCCAATGCCGCTATGGGCTGAAATCTCCTGGAACTAATGGGAATGAGAAAACTCACCAAGTTCCTGACGAACAGTGATGCCATCTACCAGGAGTTCTATGGCAAGAAATGCCTGTGCAGAAGCCAAGGCCTTGTACACCAAAAAATCGAGGGTTCCATCAATGGTGTGAGTTTGAGCAAATTTGCTCAAATCTATCCAGCTCCGCTGGTACAAGCGGTAGTGTCATGCTGCCAGCGAGAGTTCTTGAACCCCTAAGACCAGGGTGAAAAGGCATCTCGTTGCCAGGATTGAGCACTCAATTGGTGCAGCCCTTTGTTCATGAAAAAAAAAGTCAAAGCGCTTGATTCATGTGGTGCTCCATGTTCAACGGATGTTGGAAAAAAACAATGGAGTTTGAAGAACAAGTTTTTCGACGGATTCCTGAACAAGAGGGAACCAAAAAAAAACGCCGGATTTTCTAGACGAAGGGCATGATGGATTTTCCGACGGATTTTGCAGAACAAGATTTCCGACGGATTTTTGAACGTAAAGGAAAAACAACCCGTCGGATTTTCTAGACGAAGGGCATGCTGGATTTTCAATGGACAGCCCACCATTGATTATCAACAAATCCTTGATGCTCAGGCTCTTGCGTGGGAGATCTGCAGAATAAAATTTTATTCAACGGATCTTTGTGCGGGACCTGAGATCCATGGGATTTGGCCCTGGCGGAGATTAGACGCAGACATCTGAGGATTATCAGGGCCCTGGGCCAAGATCTAAAGAATAAAATTTTATTCAACAGATCTCCCACGCAAGAGCCTGAGCATCAAGGATTTGTTGATAATCAATGGTGGGCCGTCCATTGAAAATCCAGCATGCCCTTCGTCTAGAAAATCCGACGGGTTGTTTTTCCTTTACGTTCAAAAATCCGTCGGAAATCTTGTTCTGCAAAATCCGTCGGAAAATCCATCATGCCCTTCGTCTAGAAAATCCGGCGTTTTTTTTTGGTTCCCTCTTGTTCAGGAATCCGTCGAAAAACTTGTTCTTCAAACTCCATTGTTTTTTTCCAACATCCGTTGAACATGGAGCACCACATGAATCAAGCGCTTTGACTTTTTTTTTCATGAACAAAGGGCTGCACCAATTGAGTGCTCAATCCTGGCAACGAGATGCCTTTTCACCCTGGTCTTAGGGGTTCAAGAACTCTCGCTGGCAGCATGACACTACCGCTTGTACCAGCGGAGCTGGATAGATTTGAGCAAATTTGCTCAAACTTACACCATTGATGGAACCCTCGATGTTTTGGTGTACAAGGCCTTGGCTTTTGCACAGGCATTTCTTGCCATAGAACTCCTGGTAGATGGCATCACTGTTCGTCAGGAACTTGGTGAGTTTTCTCATTCCCCTTAGTTCCAGGAGATTTCAGCCCATAGCGGCATTGGGCAACGCAACAAAAGCGGCACCCTGGAATCTCTTGACAAAGCTGCAGAACACTTGGTAAGTTCCATGATGAAGCGCTGGAAGGATGTTCCAAAAGGAATTTCCGCCCTTTTGCCGCCCTCTGCCGAGCAACTTCAACGTCAAAGTGCCGAATTGCCTCTGCCATGCGCCGCTCCACTTCCAATGGGTTTATCTCCATCATCTTTTTCAAGTTGCAATTGCGCTGCACAAAGGCAGGCACACACACACACACACCCACACACACACAGACAGACAGGCAGACATCAACAATTCAAAAAACACCACATCATAGGACATCATGGCAGATCATGGCAGGCAACGCACAGAAGCTGTAACCAGCGCACAGGAGCTGTAGCCGCCATCAGGTGTTGCAAACAGTTTGAACTGAAATTAACCCATTGCTTGTTCATGTTATCCTCCAATATATTCCGGGTTATTTCTGGATAATTCTATTTTTTCTGTTTGCAACATTTTGCAACATCTGATGGTGGCCGAGCAGCGTGTACTAGTTTTTATGTCAAGCAGGTTTGAAATTTAAGGAAAAATATGAGCAAAACATCCTATGTGCTTAATTCCATCTGTTGACACGACATGATAGCGAAATAAAACCAGTTTTGCATTGATTGAGTTCAAACATGTTCCGGTTCAAACCTGCTAGATTGATGTTTAGCAGTTTGAAAGGTCATAGTTCGCAATCATCATCAAAATGATTGAATGTCATGAGGAATGGATGTGTCAGATTCAACATTTTGAGCCATACCCACGTGGTTTTTGTCAACATCTTTCATCCCCAGCATGCCTCCATCGGATTGAAAGCTCGGTGGCAAACAAGCCAGCAAGCGGTTGGGTGGAATGGAGCCATACATGTTCTTGCATGTTTCATGCTAAATACACCGAAACACACATGATCTGGCCCCTGGCACCATGCTGCATCCGGCCAAGGCCAGGGAACGCAACTGCATGCGCTTCACGAAGTTCAGGCAGGAATCCGGGCCTCGGTCAAGATGCCGTGATGGTGTCTTTTGCTAGCGCCGTGACAAGATGCCGTGATGGTGTCTTATACTGGCATGTATGTAATTCCTAATCTATTAAAACTATATATAGATATATTTGTTTACTAATGTTTATCCTAGATAACAATCATATCTATTATGAATGGGGGTTATAAACCTGGTTTCTTGTGGTGCCGTGATGGTGCCACGAAAATGATAAGATGCCGTGATGGTGTCTTTTATTGGCGCCGTGATGGTGCCATGAAAATGATAAGATGCCGTGATGGTGTCTTGTATTGGCGCCGTGATGGAGCCATGAAATTGATAAGATGCCGTGATGGTGTCTTTTACTGGCGCCGTGATGGTGTGCCAAAAACAAAACGGCCATGGGGGTCTGTTTCATCCAGGGGCAAACATGTTTTGTGGGGTTTGGCACTTCACTGTCACTAACCAATCAGTATTGTATGGATAGTTTTAGATGGGGACCAAAACTATGAGACAAAATATTCTTGAAGACTTTGAATGGTTCTTTCTGGTGTTTGTTAGCTTTGAACCTGGGAGCCTTCAAGCCCAGAAAAATGGCCCAAAAACTAACATTTTGTTTGGCCATACCCATGTAAAGCCCAGGGGGTAGAAACTCCATCCTGACAGCGCGCGATGCTGAGGTATGGACTTGGTGGGTATCTTAATCTTCACTGTTGCATGGCACTGTCACAGCATCATGAATGCATGACACCATCATGGCATCAATGTTTGTGGCACCATAAAGGCGTCACTTTTTTGACACCAGTAAAGCATCAATTTTGTGACACCATGAAGGCATCACTTTTTGACACCAGTAAGGCATCAAGTTTGTGACACCATGAAGGCATCACTTTTTTGACACCAATAAGGCATCAATCTTGTGACACCATTAAGGCATCACTTTTGTGACACCATTGAGGCATCACCTATTTGACACCATAAAGGCATCATTATGACACCATTAAGGCATCACTTATTTGACACCACTGAGGCATCATTGTGACACCATTAAGACATCATTTTTGACTGAGGCTGAGGCATAGTCGTAGTGGTAGTCGTCGTTGTAGTCGTAGTCTCATGTCACTGTTAAGGTGGCATTTTTCACACCATGAGCATTTTGTAGTTATCAGGCATCAACTTGTGACATCATTAAACACGGTTTCTTTATCACAGTGTCAACTCTTTCCCTTTGAACCCTTGAACCTTGCAGGTCTTTTGATTTTGGTAGCATGGTGGAAATATTAAAGTATTAAGCCAGCGTTTTTCTATTAAAACACATGGGTTGTAACTTGCCAGCCCTGACCGTGCGCATTTTGGTAAAGGTGCATTTTGGGCCAATGTTAAATGGAGGCACAAAAACAAAACACAAACCCTAAGAGTTTAAGTTTTTGGTAGCATGGTGGACATATTAAAGTATTAAGCCAGTGTTTTTGTATTAAAACACATGGGTTGTTACTTGCCAGCCCTGACCGTGCGCATTTTGGTAAAGGTGCATTTTGGGGCAATGTTGTATGGAGGCACAAAAACAAAACACAAACCCTAAGAGTTTAAGTTTGGAAAGAACAAACTGTGAAAAATGGTGAGCAAGTGAAACAAAACACAAACCCTAAGAGTTTAAGTTTATAAAGAACAAATTGTGAAACAAACGGTGAGCAAGTAAAACAAAACACAAACCCTAAGAGTTTAAGTTTAGAAAGAACAAATTGTGAAAAACAGGGTGAGCAAGTAAAAACTTTTTGGTTTGATTCAAAGCCACATCTGAGGTTTTTTTAAAAAAACTCAAAGACCTTTTACAACAACAAAAGCTTCTCTGCGGTGCGACGGGTGCGAGACGGTCTCGTGTGTGGTCGGATCATGGTCGGATCGGTCTCGGACCATGGTCGGATCGGTTCCGCATTGTAAATGGGGTGTCACCTGTGTTTCGTGCATTTGCGGTCGACAGAATTCCATTGTGATTTGCAACTGTAGGATCGTTCCCGCAATGTAAATGGGATTGCAAGTGGTGCTGGTGGATGAGTTTCTGATGGAATTCCATTGTGATTTGCAACTCTAGGATCGTTCCCTCACTGTAAATGGGATTGCAAGTGGTGCTGGTGGAGGAGTTGCCGATGGAGTTTTGAAGGAAGTCTCGCACGAAATGCGTTTTTGAGAGATAGCAGATGACGAGCTGAGGACGTAATACCATTGTGTTTTGCTAGGGATTGTTGCTAATCGCATGTGCTGTGGCTGCATTTGTCATACTATTGTCTTTTGCAGCTGGACTTCGTAAATCGTATTGGAGTGGCTGCATGAAGGCTGCCACAGTGATTTGTCAGCAGATTTTCTCCATTTTGGCGTCAGTGATTTTCCTTCTAAAAATCCTTTTAAAAAATGCTTCAAAATCGTCTTGCACAACAACAGTACGTGGTTGGACGACAAAGAGTCGGACGACGAAGTTCTCCGCAGACAATACCTTCATCTCTGGGAAGCTGTGCGGTCCTTTGAACCAGAGTTTGTTGATGCTGAGATGAAGCGCAGACAAGGTCTTGCCGCAGAGGGGTCAACTCTCGTTTCACTGCCGAGGGCTGGGTGTGCGTTGTTATGAACCGCATCCGGGTCTGAATTGCTGTGCTTCAGTAGCTTCGCCTTTCATTTGACCTTGCGAACCGCAGAATGCCTCTGTCACTTGGTTTTGGTTTCTGTGTGCGATGTTACGAACCGCACAAAAAACCATGATCGTATTGCATACATGTGAAAAAACATGCGCTGTCGTGGGAGCGGGTAAATGCAAGGTCTCACTAAGATCCGTTCAATGCTTTATGCAGCATGGGTTGGATTTTTGTGGTTTGTTGAAAGTGTGATTTTCTGAACCATTTCCTTTTTCAGGCATCAGACCTCAAGCTGGGTGAGATGGTATGTTTGGTGTTTATTTGGCCCCTGTTGGGATGAGATGGTTGGTTGGGGATCTACAATTTGGATGAGCAAGTAGGTTTCGTATTTCTTGGACCCCAGTTCGGACGAGTTGGTATGTGTAATTGTTTCGTTACTTCAACTATAGTTAATTTCGATCTGTTATATTAACGTTATGATGTTGTCGGGTAGTGCGAAAACAAAGAGATCTGTTATTCTAACTGCTAAAACAGCCGCCGGTTTCAAATGCTTGTGTTTTGCTGGGGATTGTTGCTAATAGCATTGTAATGGCTGCGTGAACTTGCTGCAGCTGGATTCTTTCAGATTTTGGCTGCTTTCATTTTCTATATTTAAATGCTTTATTAAAAACGCTTCAAAAATAAAGTTTTTCTGCTCTGGCGTCGAGATCCGGTTTTGGAGCTACAATTTCCGACGCCGTTGCGCGTAGTTCTATTGTGTTTTGCAACTCAGTCTCTGCAGATCGCATTGTAGTGGCTGCGTCAAGGTTGCTTCGTGCTGTGGCTGCATTCGTAATACTATTGTCTTTTGCAGCTGGATCTCGGAAATCGATTGGAGTGGCTGCATGAAGGCTGCCACAGTGATTTGTCAGCAGATTTTCTCCATTTTGGCGCTAATGATTTTCCTTCTATATTCTTTTAAAAAAAGTGCTTCAAAATCGTCTTTTTTTCGCTCTGGCGTCGAGATCCGGTTTGGAGCACAATTTCCGACGCCGTTGCGCGTAGTTCTATTGTGTTTGCAACTCAGTCTCTGCAGATCGCATTGTAATGGCTGCGTCATGGTTGCTTCGTGCTGTGGCTGCATTGGTAATACTAGTGTCTTTTGCAGCTGGATCTCGTAAATCGTATTGGAGTGGCTGCATGAAGGCTGCGACATGGATTTGTTAGCAGATTTTCTCCATTTTGGCGCTAGTGATTTTCCTTCTAAAAATCCCTTTAAAAAGTGCTTCAAAATCGTCTGTTTTTCGCTTTGGCGTCGAGAAGTCTCCGCAGATCGCATTGGAATGGCTGCGTCAAGGTTGCTTCTTGCTTTGGCTGCATGCGTAATGTCTTTTGCAGCTGGATCTCGTAAATCGTCTTGGACTGGCTGCATGAAGGCTGCGAAATGGATTTGTTAGCAGATTTTATCCAACAATTTCCGACGCCGTTGCGCGTAGTTCTATTGTGTTTTGCAACTCAGTCTCTGCAGATCGCATTGTAATGGCTGCGTCAAGGTTGCTTCGTGCTGTGGCTGCATTTGTCATACTATTGTCTTTTGCAGCTGGATCTCGTAAATCGTATTGGAGTGGCTGCATGAAGGCTGCGACATGGATTTGTTAGCAGATTTTCTCCATTTTGGCACTAGTGTTGTTTTTGTTGCACATAGGTTTAGAGCAGTGTGAAGTGTGGGGCGTAAAGAGTGCAGTGTGAAGTGTGAAGTGTGAAGGAAGCAGTGGGAAGTGAGAAGTGTGAAGTATGGAGTGTGAAGTGTGAAGTGTGGAGTGTGAAGGAAGCAGTGTGAAGTGTGAAGTGTGGAGTGTGAAGTTTCAAGTTTGGAGTGCGAAAAGTGCAGTGTGAAGTGTGGAGTGTGGAGTGTGCAGACTTTGCTTCGTCTCTCGCTGAAAAAATCAAACGGTTGTCGAGGGAAGGACACGGTCGGGACAGGTTGTCTTTGAACTATAGGTCATTTATGTTTGGGAAACTTCCGCCGCCGGCTTGCCCGGGTCTATGTGATAATGCTAGGGAATGCACCGGACCTTAGAACATTTGCCTAGAAAAATGCTACGTCGAGCTTTGGAGCCCAGGAAAATGAACTTCAGTTGGTCGTAACAAGGTGTCAAATTGTGTATCACAATAGCCAAATATGATGTGTCTGTTCGAGTTGAGTACAGTAGCACTAGGCTTGAAAGCTTTCTGTGTTCATAACGCGCTTGGCATATGTTGTACTCCCATGACCTCCCTTTAGAACCATGAAAGATTAACTCATTCACCGAACTCCAGCCCCTGGCCAATTTTTCCGCGGTGGATCAAACACGGTCTGGAAATTTACGAGTGGTAGATTAAATTGTGGGATCAAGAAGCAACGAGCACGAAGAAGTTGCTGTACTTGCTGGCGCCCCAATGCACCAAAAGGTGGCGAAAAATGCAACCCTGCCGCGTCAAGAGACTGACAAGGAGATCGAAATCTTCCCTTGCACCGTTACATCATCCTCGCATGTTTGTACTATGAGCGGCTGTAGCTTTTCGCATCGGCTGTTTCAAGGGACTCTTGAACGGTCTTACACGCAATGGCGCCACAATCAATGGATGCGCTTACACTTTCTCTACGATCATCCCCTTTGGGCCTTGGAGCAAGAGGGACCAAAAGGCCTGTGGCATGACATTTCCAGGCATGTCTAATTTTTTTTTGGTGAAAAAGTGTGTGGCTGTGCCTCATCAAACTATGGGCTTTGCCAAGTGCCGTTCGATGTGGCCAAGAGTGGTCTGCCAAGATATGCTGTGCATGTGCTTTCTTCTGCAGCAATTAGCCGTAATTGCCAAGTGGCAAGATTTACAACAAGATCGAATTGTCCACATTTTCTTACCGTCGAGCATAGAAAGCTTCCCGATGTGCTGTACCCGAGGATCTTTCACAGGCCTTTTCAATCAGCCTCTAGATAACGGTCCCACAATGAACAAGACTGCAGTGCTGTTAGACTTAGACTTGCGTCTTTTTTGTTTGTGCTTGGAGTGGCGTCAACTGGCGCTTTTCATGGCACTCGTGACACTTTAGACACCCAGAGTGGGAGGGTTGGGGTGCTTGTGGTGTCAGCTGAGGTTACAAACAGGTCGGCCCAGGCTCAGCAATATAGCAGTGCTGGAAGCCAATTGCCCCTGCCACATGCCGCTCAATTTCTGGCTCAGTTCGATTGTGAAAATGGTGGATACCTCAAACTGGCTATTCCACTGGGGAACCTGATGCTTAGATATGCTTAGCGTGGTTCCAGGACGTCTGCGGAACTGGAAACTGATGATAAACCATTGGATTTGCGGCTAGGCTTTACCCTACTTTCAGACACACGAAGCTGGTTTCTTTGCTTCTCTCTGTCCGGCTGTTGGCCAATTTTTTTATTGTAGATTCTGAGCGACACCACCAGCCTTGATTGGATGATTGGGGCGTTTTGTTTTCGCACTGGCCGCCATGCTGAACAAGCACGTCGCTGCGCCGCACGCAAACAGTTCACGCTTTCGTTTTCAAATGCGTTTCGCAAGCGTGTTCCAACCACACGAATCATAGAGCGTCCCATTCCCACTACTCCGGATGAGAGGCAATCTCCAATTTTTTACTGAGGGATTGGGGGGATGCTCAGTTAACCTTCAACATCAAAACTGAGATCTGGGAATGTATGGACTTCTTTTTCGCACCGGCCGCCATGCTGAACAAGCACGTCGCTGCACCGAGCGCAAACAGTGCAAGCTTTCCATGTCAAATGCATTTCGTAAGCGCGCGCGAACCACGCGAATCAAAGAGCGTCCCATTCCTACTACTCGGGATGACACGCAACCTCCAATTTCGATTGAGGTATGGGGGATGTTTACGGTTAAGCAACAAAAGTTGGTGTTCTTCAACATCAAAACTGGGATCTGGGAATGTATCCTATTCACCTCAGTCTGCATTTGGCAGTGGGGCAATGAAGCCGAGAACGTGGTGGCTTCACTGCACATGTGACACTACCTGAAACCATGGGAAAAAGTGCTGCAATTCCTGGGGCTGCAGGCCTCCAACTGGGGCGAAAGGTGCGAAAATCTGATGGATTTGATGTGAAATGTTGGATGAAATGTTGGATGAAGACATGAAGAAAATGAAAAAAGATTGAGGCAATGCACTTTCCTAACCCACACTCCTTGGCTGATGCCTTGACTTGGACATAGAGGCGAGTGCGAGTGCTGCCAGTGGGGCGTATCGCAATCCAAGGGCGGAGCACTGGCAGTCTTCAGGTCTTGGAAATCTGGGAAAGCACCGTTTTTGCGAAATCCGTGCGCTCTGCGAAATCTGGCCTGGAAGCCACGGCGATTATGTCCTGTTGTGTATCATACAGGCAACAGGAGGCAGCCAATGCGGGTCTCACTTAGACCACTACCGAGACCACTCAGTCCAAAGTGCGCTCCGGAGACTTCAATGCCCCGAACCGCTTCAGCTTTCACCGAAAGGCAGATGGGATGGCCATAGGGAAATCTAATAGAACTCACATTAAAGAACTAAATCTAGCTGCTCGGAACTGACACAAATATGCAGGTTTTTCAACTGCATCTGGGGCCTTGCGGGTCATCCCAGCTGGATGGCTTTCTGGATGAAGTCATAGCTATAACAGCTGGCATCCCAACGTCTTCAATGAGTGGCATCGTTGGATGACTGGAAGCAGTTCATTCAACTGCCAGATTCCCAAGAGGCCAGAGAAGATGAAGTCACAACTGAGCATCACAGCCATCACACCCGCCAAGCGGGCAACAGGCAAAAGCTTCGCATCTCAAACACTTCTCCTTTAAGTCCGGGCCGAGGGCCTCGTCATGGAACCAGGATGTCTGTGAGGTACTGATCGGACTGTGGCACTGAAACAAATGGCTGGCTGGCAAACCTTCAGTGCAGCTTTCATCATCACAACCCTGCTGACTTTGCTAGCCCTGTGCCCTACAGAGTTTAACATCAATTGATGATGATCACATGGTGCTTATCTGCTGCCTACTCTTGTGCTTCAACGGAGACTTCACCAATTTCTTCACCGAAATTTCACTGGGCACGCAGTTGTACCTGCAGCCACAACCGCACCTGCAGCCTAGGTGACTGTCACGACAAGGTGCAGCTTGTGCAATCTTACATACAGCCGCCCAGTTGCTTCCAATCTGCTCCCCTTAATCCCTTGGTGAAGCTGGGAAACCACAGGACCATACAGGACCAGCGGCGTTTCTTCTTGTTCTTTCATGGCCGGCCCTGACATCAAAGTTGTGTACCATTGAAGTTGCCAAGGTGGTGCTGACATTGTGCCACCTTTTCCGCTATTTCAACAACATGTTGCAACATGTTTTGAGGATATATGAACACTCAAGTTTCACAAGCAACCCTCCAGTGCCGATCCAGCACTCGGCTCGAGTTTCTTCTGCAGTTTCGGCAAGTGCAACTGAGGCTTTAACTCACCAGTCAGCATGGAGAATCGCAACGAACCTCGAAGTCATCGCACACCAAGCAAGGATGCTGTCTGGCTAGGGATCTCACAGAGACAGTCGACTTCGGCGCTGCGAACTCAGGTCATGGGGCAATCGTGGCAGATGGATCTGGAAGAAACACCAAAGATGTCCTGAGAAAGTGACTGACTAGCCTGCGCGCACACGTTCACACCCCGCCACTGTGGGCGGTGCCAACGTAGTCAACGAAACGAACCAACCAACAGCAGGGGAAGCGAGTTTATACAAATCAAATTGATGAAATGCTTCACATCCACTGAAGCGGTAAGCCTGTGGCTTGTCGCTAAAACCGATCCGATACGCTGTTGAAAAAACTCAACATTCACTCTCTGCACGGAGATAGTGGGGAAGAATTTGTTCACCCAAATCGTGGACCTCCTACAGCATCCTGCGCTCCCTAAACCGTAAAACAGACTCTGGTCTGCAAAGTCTAACCAGCCAGGGCTGGCAAGTGGGCGCCTATCTGCTGAAAACTGGCTTCAGGCAGACACGAAATACTGAATCCTGAAGCTGCTGGGGCCATTCGGATCAACATGGGCCGTTTCAAACAAATGCAGCTAAAATCAGTGAGTTTTTCCTCCTTTGGATGGACCTGAAGCAAAACAAAACCACTCTGGGATCGGCATCGGCGTCAGCTCAACCAACATCTGGAAGTCGCAGTTCATTGCGGCCAGGGGGTCAAAGCTGGAGGGGCTTAGTGAGAGTTGCTTACAGGAATTAAAACCAAACAAAATTGGGATTGGAAGCCAAACAAGGGGGGTCCTACTGTCTTCTCAGCATTTTCCCAGCAGTTGAGCGTTGCAACCAGCAAAATCTGCACGATCGAACCAGATTCTGCAGGTGTTTCAGAAATTTCATGCGTTTTGTTCTTTCATGTTTTATCCCATCAATCCTACGGCCCAACCAAGCTATCGGCGATCGCGATCTACGGGCATTGACAACTCGGCAAGTGAAAATCTGTAGATGTTCCATGCCACATTTCACTTGATTCTCATCCCAATCTTTGTTGATGGCATGTCGTGGTTCATATCATTCATGTGAGGTCTCATATCTCTATGGGTGGTTCCCATGTCATGGCTCATATCTCCATGGTTGGTGGAGTTTGTTGGTTGCCTGTGGTTGCCTTGCATTTCCGGTCAAAGTCATGAAGCACTCTGACAGACCGAAATGCCGCATGCCCGTTTCCTTTCAAAAGGCTTCCATTGCGTGCTGCGGGTGCTGAGGTGCAGAGTGATGGTAGCAGGATCACCCCGACCCCTTGGTAAAGACCAACTCCGTCATGGTGAAGGGTAGCCAGGATGCCCAGGAATGCTGGCTGGACTCCAATGGACGTCGGAAGAAGGCCGGCCAACCAGTCTCTTGAGGTTGAAGCAACTCGAAGATGCGCAAAGACGTGCTGTCCACCGCCTGAAGTGTGCGACGGCTGCCCGAGCAGGCCCACATGGCTTGGTTTGAGGCAATGACTACATGCTGGTTTCTGAACGTTGGTGCTTTGGAGTAGCAACTCCATCTGATTTCACTCTGGCTTCATGGAGTTGATGGCTCGGTGAATCACCTGAAAATGACCGAAGGCCTCAAAGAGGTGGCAAATGGAGATGAGGCCCCTGGCCAGTCCGGTGTCAGCTCAGCACTTGCCACAGCTTGGTCGACGAGTGTCACCGACATCACTTGGCTCTTGCAGCCACATTTGATGTCCGCGCCGCTGCGCGAGGGGCAAACTTCCAAGTCAAAGGCAACAGAAACAGAGTGCAGGCAGCAAGACTTCGGCAGTCTCGGCGGCTTTGGACCACTTTCGAGACAACAACACCTCACTCGCCTGCTGTTTAGCTCATCCTCTCGTTGCGGGCAAATCAAGTCAATAGCTTCGAACCAAACCACTGTGGAGCCTGGAAAGGTTAAGAATAGCATCGTCGAAAATCTGTAGTGAAACATCCACAAGCTCCAGCTATACAGCCCTCATGGTGAATGAGGAGATCACCGGTGAACTGCTACCTGTCTTCCATCCCATGATTTGAAACAGCAGCCACACGAGCGAAAAAACAAGCTTCTACCAAGCAAGTTAGCCACGAGGCACTGTGACACATGAAGGAGATGCGCTGTCAAAGGCTACGGAACTGCCTCATTGGAGGGTGTTGCAGTGTTGTGACAAGTTATGTAGATCTCCATAAAAGTTGCACTTTCTATACAGAAAGAACGTAGGAAAGACAAAAAACACCAAGACATGACCGCTGCAGAATTCGCCTCGCTCTCAGAACTACTCACGCTGACACTGCTGACACTCTCTCCAAATACCTTTAGGGATGTCCCCTTAGCCACTTCAATGGCTTGGAAGTTGACGAACAGGGCCCCATCCAAGCCTGGAATAACCACTGCTGCCACTCTCTGTTTGAAGGTTGGCTGAGTGGTGCTGGATTGAGGCATCCAAATGGTCTAAACAAATAGCCCAATGTCAGGAGTTTGATCACAACGAAAAGCATAAAGTGTCAACTTGGATCAATCCTGAAGCATCCTGAAGCTGGGATCTGTGATGGTCCCTGGTCAGCTGGGCTGTCCTCAAGGTATTCCACTTAGTCAGCGGCAAAAAAAACAAGCAAGCTCCAGCCAGGTGGGTTGCGTTTGAAACCTAGCACCGGCCACGATCCAAGGTCCCTCATGGATCGGTTTGGGGCAGGTGACAAGCAGGGCAATCAAAGCTGAATGAAAGATGGCGATGGTTGAAAACAAGTAACTGCAAATGCAGGTGCAGCTGGGTGTCATGAAAGCCATGCAAATCGCAAGTCATTGCTGGGCTATTTTCATGCCACTGCAAAAATTGCAGCCATGCCCTGTGGGAGGCTCTGGACCACTAATGGACTCACAGCACCTTGAAAAGTGAACTTTGCAAGACTTCATCTGTGTTTGTCTGGGCTTGCTTGGATATCTAATAGTGCTGCTATACGTGTATCCACCCATTCGAATCCATCTTGGATACGTTTTTATCCGGGATGGACTTTGGCCCATCTGAAGAATAGGCGTGTCCTCACAGCTGAGGACACGCACTGCGGCAGTAGGATCTGTGTCGACCACTTGGTATGATCAATCCACACCCGGTCGGTTTCACACCTTCGTAGCCGAGCGAGTTACTCGCCGAGTTGCATCTGCCAGGAAGAAGCCGCCATGACAAACACTTGAAACGAACCCGCCACCAATCTCGTTCTGCTCCATTCCCCAGCTCCAGATTTCAGCATCATCCGCCAAATCAACGCCGCAAAATGGGCTTGGTACAGAGGGGAGCCTGATTGAGAAAGATGCCCATGAACACTGAAGGCAATCTTTGGTCAACCTCACTTTGCCAGATGTTCCGGTGAGTCGTAAAGTCACCATCGCTTCAAAATTATGTCGGGGATGGTCTAAATTCTGATTTCCCTTTTTGATCCAAGAGAACTTCCGGCCTAAAGGAAACCTACCCATACCAAAGTGACCAAAGTGCTCGACATTTTTCACGACAGACGCTTCGTCGCCATGTGCGTTCTTGTGAATTGACCACTGGATGCGGGGGAACAGAGCGTCGAAAACCGAGTTGCAAAGTGGTTCTCCTTATAAGCTTTTGCCGGGGGCTTTCCTGGATCTTTCGCGCACAGAGTTTTGGAAATTTCGCGGTGACATAATTGTCTCGAAATATCTTTCGCGGCGGCGTTCACGAAACATTGTTCATATGATGTCGCATCTGAATGTTTGAATGTATTTATACAAGAAAATCAAACTCTCAACTGCTTTCGCCACTGCCTCCACGGCTCAACCTTGGCACACTCCTTTCGCAGAGCCTTTGCCACGCTTTCGCGCGTGGAGGTTTTGCTTTCGCAGAGAGTTCCCCGCGTGAACCCGAAGATAAACTCTCTTCATGGCGGTTTTCGATGCTGCTCATTGCTTTACGTCGAAATCTAAGATTCTTAAGAATGCCCATTTTGGGCGCAATTTCGAACACTCCAGGTTGCAGAACCCCCAGCTTTTAACATGCTGGAAGCTAAGGTCACTCAGCATCTGAGCCAAACTTTGGGGTGTTTGACGACATCACGTTTAGACCCGGAATATTATTTCTATTTATTTCTACTATAAAAACAAGGGTTTGACCATAGAAGTCCACTTCTTTGTGAGAAATTGGAAGTTGGACAGCCAAACTGTTTGGTGGTTTGAAGGGTGTGAAAGTTTAAGGGAAGTTTCACCAGGGACGTCGTTTTATGATGCAGCAACAAGGGCTGTTACTTGCCTCGTTTTGTTGACCGAAACTTGGTTTCTGACCCTCGGACCTTCACACAAGATTCAGTGTGTCTCGCCATGTCGACGGTCTGCCGAATTTCTGAGATACTTCGGCTGTCTCAAAGACATGAACATGGATGCTTTCGTACGGTGCGTAACACCTTGCATCAGCGGATATGTTGCTGGCTTCCTTTTCCGCAGAAAAAAGACAGGCTTTCCTGGCTGGAGGCTCTCATCAAGAATGCTTGAAATCCATGCGTGCAGCTGCAAACAAACCACCAAGATCAAGCTTCCACTTCTAACTTCCTGCGCAAACTTCCTCGCTAGCGGTGGCAGCCAATCTGGGAACGGCGTTGGCTGGGCAAAGTTCTTCGCCCTAAGTCGAGCCCAACAGAAGCTGGTGGCTTCGCTTTCTGACATTTGTGAAAGATTGGACATGTCTTTTTTTGCCCAACTATGGGTTTTAGATTGCAGTCAGCCAAGGATAAATGCGAATCTTCCAAATGGAGGAAACATAGGAAACATCATGAATCCGATTTCGCCGATAGCTGTCCTGCCCAGCCAAGGTTTCAGAGGCTTAGTTAGGCTCAGGCTGGGTCTGAAATGCCTGGATCTTGAAACGGGTGACGTCAACCATCTCAACAGTGGGCTGAAACCGCGGCTCGTTATTTCGCGACTCTCAACATGTCTCAACCTCTGCAAGTTTCGATTTCATTTGTGTCTCCAGCTGGCAGCTAGCGTTCGAGTTTCTATGATCAACGGCTCTGCACAAATCAAAGCTGAGAAGCATCGCGGACGACAATGATGCTTCTCCATACAGGAATCACATGTGGATCAATTTCCAGAAAGACCAAAGCTGGCCGTGTTGCATTCTACGCTGTGAAAAACACCCCCAGTCGTGCTGTGCTTCAGTCGCTCCCTGGCGCAAAATGTCTGGACGGGAATCTCATCGGTGCGTCTTTACGAGCGGTGAAAAATGTTTGCCGCGTGCTGACCGAAACTTGGTTTCTGATCCTCGGACCCCTCGGACCTTCACACGAGCTGAAGCTATGTCTCACCATGTCGAAGTTCCAATCTCTGGATCACATCAGCATGGATGCTTCCTTACTGCAGTGCCTAATACCTTGCATCTGCAGATAACATCTTGGTGGTTTCCTTAAAAAGTACATTTTTCTCCCCACCGAGGAACAGCTTCGAAATGGATTCAAAAAACTTCAATCCATTCAAAGTGCAGCCGCAGAAGCCATGAATCTCCATCTCCCACCTGCTTTCACCTTCTCCACTGTCTGCACAGCAAACTTCCACCCTTCTTTTTCTGAAGCTTCGTCATCCGCGCCAGCCGAGATCGATCTTTGCCGCGGCAATCTTGGCACATGGCACTCTGCACTTCCTTGGACCTCAAAAGAATGACCGGGTCGTTACAAGGTCAACAGTTTCACTTCATCAGGGCCAATTGAGCCATGTTCTAAATGTCTTTTACATCCTGGCACCAAACAAGGAAATGCTTACACCATTGCTTACGTTTTACGTACGCGGACACAAGTTTTGCTTACGCGCATATCTTGTCTTACACGGAGCTTACGCTGGCTTACGCTCACCAGAGTTTTTCTTATGCCACACCCCTACAAGGGGCCCCTTCCTGAACATGAACCCAAGGGTTTAGAACATGGCTCAATTGCTGTTCAGTCACCAGGCAGTTGTTGCACTATTGACGGTTATCTTCGGGGGAATCCAATAGTCAACAAAACTGGGGCTATGCCAGCTGCATGCCATGCATCCACTTCAACTCAAAATCTGCGAAGCCCTGTGACTAACAGCTACTGCAATTGCAGCTGTAAATCGGAAAAAAGGCTTCCATGATTTCCGGTGCGGAAAAAACATGCAACTCCTACTGTGAAGCTGCAAAATTGCCTGGTCAACGGCAACATGCGTCAGTATGTTTGCCTTTGGGATGTCACCAGCGAAGACTCATGCGACTCACGCTTGCGTGGCACCGCCCCTCAACAGGTCAGTTGGGTTTGGCCGGGATTGGAGCTTCATAACACATGCTACATTTCCAACCCATACAGTGGCGGCATATCTTGCTGCTCATCAATAAATGTGGTATTGCGGATGAAATGCAGGCCGTGTGTTGCGGCGCCCACAAAACAGCAATGGATAGGGGAGCAGCACATACGAGACAATTATAAATGTCCTGTCTTGTGTTTAACAGCTGTGAATTCGGGCAACTATTAAGAGCTCGCATAATCACTTGGTCCCGCCACAGCAAAACTAGCAAAACTTTCAAATTGTACAGAAGCTGCTGCTGCTGCTGTGATATCATATCGATTATCAAGATTCCAAATGTCGACTCCTTTCAAGCACGGTCTGCATCTCAATTCACCGGAAAAATCTCATTGGGAGAAATAAACCTTAGCGACAGCAATTCGAAACTGATTTGGTGAGGAGATCCTTATTCGATCAAATGACCAATGTTTCCATACCCAAGGGCAACTCCTACTGTGAAGCTGCAAAATTGCCTGGTCAACGGCAACATGCGTCAGTATGTTTGCCTTTGGGATGTCACCAGCGAAGACTCACGCGACTCACGCTTGCGTGGCACCGCCCCTCACCCCTCAACAGGTCACTTGGGCTTGACCTGGACGTTCACAAAACACATGCCACACTTCCAAGCTACACAGCGGCGGCATATCTTGTTGCTCATCAATGCATTAGATCATATCCTACTTTGATTCAGATCTGGCACGCATCAATATTCTATTTGGACTAGACACTGCGCGAATGGCTGTCTAAAAAAAAATCTATAGAGTTACGATACATCTGAAGGACCTGAGGCATGCTCAGCATTAGATTGAAAACACAACAAGACTAAGAATCCTGAACCAGTACCGTCTGAAGACTCACGCGATTCACGCTTGCGTGGCACCGCCCCTCAACAGGTCAGTTGGGTTTGGCCGGGATTGGAGCTTCATAACACATGCTACATTTCCAACCCATACAGTGGCGGCATATCTTGCTGCTCATCAATAAATGTGGTATTGCGGATGAAATGCAGGCCGTGTGTTGCGGCGCCCACAAAACAGCAATGGATAGGGGAGCAGCACATATGAGACAATTATAAATGTCCTGTCTTGTGTTTAACAGCTGTGAATTCGGGCAACTATTAAGAGCTCGCATAATCACTTCCACTTGGTCCCGCCACAGCAAAACTAGCAAAACTTTCAAATTGTACAGAAGCTGCTGCTGCTGCTGTGATATCATATCGATTATCAAGATTCCAAATGTCGACTCCTTTCAAGCACGGTCTGCATCTCAATTCACCGGAAAATTCTCATTGGGAGAAATAAACCTTAGTGATAGCAACTCTGGAATGACTTGGGTCTGTTGGCCCAAAGCCATGACCAGCGGCTCAAGTTCGAAGCAAAACTGCACGGTGCATTCACGTTTCCATGGCCACAAAGAGCAATTCCTCTATTGAAGCTGCCGAAATCGTTGTCGGCGTCGCCTCATCCGGCAAATCGGTGGAAAACAACTGGCGATGATGTTACATCGCACCGTGGCAGCAAATCTTGTGGTTGAACTTGGTGATTTTGATATTCTTGATGCTATTCAGGCCTATGGTACACTGCTAAGAGGGTAAAGGATTAGGAAGTCCACACAGAGAGCACTGCTTGAGTACTGCATCGATTGAATACTGGAGAATGTCCTGTGATCTTGTCACTCCACATCAATTCAAATTCCATCCTTTAGCCTGACTTTGCAGAGCCCCTTAGAAAACACGGCGGAACGACTTAGGCCACTTGATTTAAACCAAACTTCTTGTTTCAACCGAAACTTAGCACCCCACTAAGGATCTCAAGTGGAGCGAAAATTCTGATCGGCACTACGCTGCATCAGAATGCCTGGCTCAGCATCATCATGAAATGTAGACAATGCTATAAATACTTGTCACAGACTGATCAAAGACTCCTGGTGTGCTCCAGCCATCGTTCGGTGCTTCTAACCTTGGCTTCCCAGGTAGTGCTTCGCTTGGCTCACACGGTCGCCAGCTTTGCCCTCAACATCTTCACCGCATCAGCTTCCATGCGCAACTTGCTTGGACTCACCCAAACTCAAAGTTTGCCGGATAGAGAAATGCTGTTCGAAGACACAATGCATCAGATTTTTTGACTTAGCATCATGAAAACTGGACGCTGCAGAGCTTACTGACTAGGTGCTCTATTAATGCAGTTGGAGAGTTGCTTTGCGCGTGTAACTCTGTCCCTCTTACAGTACCTCCTTCCCCCGTCCTGAGCGTCAGCTTTCCCCCCGCGATAGCCGCGACCACGGGGTTGGCTTTCGTGGGAACATGTTTTTTGCAGATCACTTTCACAGCGCTTTTGCGGGGAGCACATCGTGTGGGGAACTTTTTTGCGGTGGTTCGATCATTGCAAGGGGGCCATGACTAAAAGATTCATTGAGAATCGGGGGTATTACCACATGGCGGCTAAAAGGCATACCCGGCATACCCTTAAGAGTCAAAACACTCTGCAAGTCCAGGTCCTACGTACTCTTGCGGGCTTTCCTTATCATGTGGTTTTCCTTTCCCGGCATAGATTGGTTCCCTGACCAACTCATGAGTACGGCCTAGGGTATTTTCGAACACTGCTCACAAAGCGGTTCCTTTTATGCGTTCACTATTTCAACAAGCTTCATTGGTCATTCGGCTTGTCAATCAACGAAAAGCTGTGTGATCTGATTGACCTCTGCTCGATTCCACTGGCGCAACTGAAGAAGATTGGGTTCACTGATTGGGTAAAAGTAGGTGTTGGGGCCCGTTGCTTAGGGAACATCTGCTAAAATGCATGAAGATCCTACCCTCACCTGACTCAACTGATTCATGTCAGCTGCAAACACGGGAAGCACCCATAAGCACCCCCAAAAAAAGGCGTCCCAGCATCATGCTCAACAAGCTTCATCTGTTCATCATTGTTTCGAATGGGGTCGAAGTTGTCGAACTTTAGGCGCTTCTGCACCTCGACACCAATGTCTTACTCCTCGCAACTCCTCTCCTTGTGAAGTGACTTCAAGTGACTTTCATGGCCCAGTGAAATTCCTCGCAGCCTCGGCAGCCCCAACAGAGGTGCATCCACCTTCGCTGTAGTCAGAAAGCTCAGGCTTGAGATACCACTGGCCATCTGCTTTGATTCTTCAAATTTTGTTGCTTTTCTCGGCGGTTTGCCATTTTGGTAGTTGGTGATCGCTTTCTTTCAGGGCCCAACTACCAATTCTTCCCTTAAACGCTAAAGCATCAACGACCAGCCTTAAACTTGGCTGCCTGCTTCCAAGTTTAAGCGAAACTGGCAACGACCAGACATAGACGAAAACCGTTGCCTACCCCACATGGTAAAGCACTTCCCAAGTGACTGTGCTCCAGAAATCAGGTTTACACTGACGCTTTGTGTATTATCCATGCGAAATATGTGAACTTTGACGCTGTTCCGAGCTGACTGACGCTTTTTGTCAAATCAGGACGCCGGTTTTCAACCGGCGCTTGGTGTCCATCCAACCTTTATTATTGGTACTGAATCACTGCCGTGGTCTAAAGCAAACAAACCATTTCAAACCTCAGAGAGTGAAAGTGGTGGAGTGAGAAATGCTCTCTAGAGCTACGATGCATCAGAAGGGCCTTGGCTGGGCTCAGCAACAGAATGAGGACAATACGATACTAAGAATACTGATTCAGCAATGTCTGAAGATTGCTGGAGACAGCTTGTCATTTTGCCCCTCCGGGTGCGTGCCCGATTGCTTCCCCACATATCCTTCTTGCTGTTACAAGACTCCTCTTCCTGTTCCTCCATTGGCTCATGGGGTCGGGAGAGACCTTCGGAGAAACCTTCCACAACAAACCATAAGTGGTGATCACGCTCGCCCCACTAAACAGCTTCCTGCTCCCACTTGATTCCAGCTGACATGCTAGTCCCATCAAGCGCGATTCAAGAGCCACATGTCAAAGATCCAAAGTGATGGAGTGAGAAATGCCGTCTAGAGCTACGATGCATCAGAAGGGCCTTGGCTGGGCTCAGCAACAGAATGAGGACAAAACGACACTAAGAATACTGATTCAGCAATGTCTGAAAATTGCTGGAGACAGCTTGTGATTTTGCTCCTCCGGGTACATGCCCGATCGCTTCCCCACATATCCTTCTTGCTGTTATAAGACTACTCTTCCTGTTCCTCAATTGGCTCATGGGGTCGGGAGAGACCTTCGAAGAAACCTTCCACAACAAGCTATTAAAAGTGGTGATCACACTCGCCCCATGAAACAGCTTCCTGCTCCCGCTTGATTCCAGCTGACCTGCTGGTCCCATCAAGCGCGATTCAAGAACCACATGCCAAAGATCCAAAGTGGTGGAGTGAGAAATGCTGTCTAGAGCTACGATGCATCAGAAGGGCCTGAAGTGGGCTCATCACCAACGACAAAGAATACTGATTCAGTATGATTCAGTACTGTCTGAAGATTGCTGGAGAAAGCTTGTGATTTTGCTCCTCCGGGTGCGTGCCCGATTGCTTCCCCACATATCCTTCTTGCTGTTACAAGACTCCTCTTCCTGTTCCTCAATTGGCTCATGGGGTCGGGAGAGACCTTCGCAGAGACCTTCCACAACAAACTATTAAAAATGGTGATCACACTCGCCCCATGAAACAGCTTCCTGCTCTCACTTGATTCCAGCTGACCTGCTGGTCCCATCAAGCGCGATTCAAGAGCCACATGTCAAAGATCCAAAGTGGTGGAGTGAGAAATGCTGTCTAGAGCTACGATGCATCAGAAGGGCCTGAAGTGGGCTCAGCACCAACGACAAAGAATGCTGATTCAGTATGACTCAGTACTGCCTGAAGATTGCTGGAGAAAGCTTGTGATTTTGCCCCTCTGGGTACGTGCCCGATTGCTTCGCCACATATGATTTGATCCTTCTTGCTGTTACAAGACTCCTCTTCCTGTTCCTCAATTGGCTCATGGGGTCGGGAGAGACCTTCGGAGAAACCTTCCACAACAAACTATTAAAAGTGGTGATCACACTCGCCCCATGAAACAGCTTCCTGCTCTCACTTGATTCCAGCTGACCTGCTGGTCCCATCAAGTGCGATTCAAGAACCACATGTCAAAGATCCAAAGTGGTGGAGTGAGAAATGCTGTCTGGAGCTACGATGCATCAGAAGGGCCTGAAGTGGGCTCAGCACCAACAAGACAAAGAATACTGATTCAGTATGATTCAGTACTGTCTGAAGATTGCTGGAGAAAGCTTGTGATTTTGCTCCTCCGGGCGCGTGCCCGATTGCTTCCCCACATATCCTTCTTGCTGTTACAAGACTCCTCTTCCTGTTCCTCAATTGGCTCATGGGGTCGGGAGAGACCTTCGGAGAAACCTTCCACAACAAACTATTAAAAGTGGTGATCACACTCGCCCCATGAAACAGCTTCCTGCTCTCACTTGATTCCAGCTGACCTGCTGGTCCCATCAAGTGCAATTCAAGAACCACATGTCAAAGATCCAAAGTGGTGGAGTGAGAAATGCTGTCTAGAGCTACGATGCATCAGAAGGGCCTGAAGTGGGCTCAGCACCAACAAGACAAAGAATACTGATTCAGTATGATTCAGTACTGTCTGAAGATTGCTGGAGAAGCTTGTCATTTTGCCCCTCCGGGTGCGTGCCCGATTGCTTCCCCACATATCCTTCTTGCTGTTACAAGACTCCTCTTCCTGTTCCTCAATTGGCTCATGGGGTCGGGAGAGACCTTCGGAGAAACCTTCCACAACAAACTATTAAAAGTGGTGATCACACTCGCCCCATGAAACAGCTTCCTGCTCTCACTTGATTCCAGCTGACCTGCTGGTCCCATCAAGTGCGATTCAAGAACCACATGTCAAAGATCCAAAGTGGTGGAGTGAGAAATGCTGTCTAGAGCTACGATGCATCAGAAGGGCCTGAAGTGGGCTCAGCACCAACAAGACAAAGAATACTGATTCAGTATGATTCAGTACTGTCTGAAGATTGCTGGAGAAAGCTTGTGATTTTGCTCTTCCGGGCGCGTGCCCGATTGCTTCCCCACATCTCTTTCTTGTTGTTACAAGACTCTTCTTCCTGTTCCTCAATTGGCTCATGGGGTCGGGAGAGACCTTCGGAGAGACCTTCCACAACAAACCATTAAAAGTGGTGATCACACTCGCCCCATGAAACAGCTTCCTGCTCTCACTTGATTCCAGCTGACCTGCTGGTCCCATCAAGTGCGATTCAAGAACCACATGTCAAAGATCCAAAGTGGTGGAGTGAGAAATGCTGTCTAGAGCTACGATGCATCAGAAGGGCCTGAAGTGGGCTCAGCACCAACAAGACAAAGAATACTGATTCAGTATGATTCAGTACTGTCTGAAGATTGCTGGAGAAAGCTTGTGATTTTGCTCTTCCGGGCGCGTGCCCGATTGCTTCCCCACATCTCTTTCTTGTTGTTACAAGACTCTTCTTCCTGTTCCTCAATTGGCTCATGGGGTCGGGAGAGACCTTCGGAGAAACCTTCCACAACAAACCATTAAAAGTGGTGTTCACACTCGCCCCATGAAACAGCTTCCTGCTCTCACTTGATTCCAGCTGACCTGCTGGTCCCATCAAGCGCGATTCAAGAGCCACATGTCGAAGATCGAAAGTGGCGGGGTGAGAAATGCTGTCTAGACCTACGATGCAACAGAAGGGCCTGGCCTGGGCTCAGCACCAGAATGAAGACTGAAGAGTACTGATTGAGCTCTGTCTGGAGACTGTTGGAGAGCGCCTGGAATTGTTGTGCGTTCACCTCGCTGCTCAGCAAGGTGCGATGACTGATGCAATTCGATTTTTGTTCAAATAAACACACAGGCTCTTTCATGATACACTGCCAGCACATCCTACTGTGGGTGCAGCCCGTTTTCTGCATCAAGCTATGTCAACCTTTCCTCAACATCTCGGCTGGGACCATAGGCCCTCAATCTGCAACAACGGCAATGGCACGACGGAACACAGCGGTGGCCCAATGGCTTGCGCCGTTCTCCTGAAACATGCCACGACAACGCACAATTGGTCGGAGAACTGCATTCAGTCGCTGAAAGTGTGTGTGAACACACCTGCCCCGTTTCCCAGAAAAGACCCTTGCTTTTTCAGACAAGATTGGTGCCAGAAAGAGAACTACACACCACTGACAGATGAGCGATGGCGAAAACCCCTATATCATGCTCTTCTAATCCTACTTGTCTTCCGCGCAGTCTTCCGCGCTGCTTCCAATCCAAGGACATACCCAAATGCCCCGTTCCATGTCCTGTTCCGACACAGCTCCTACTGGTCATTTGCATCACTTCGGTGGCAGGCCCTTTCATCGCAGCCAAGTACTTTTTGGTCTTCATGGTGCTCAGCCAACAAGTCAGCTTGGGTGTCCCTTCTTGCTGTTACAAGACTCCTCTTCCTGTTCCTCAATTGGCTCATGGGGTCGAGAGAGACCTTCGAAGAGACCTTCCACAACAAACTATTAAAAGTGGTGATCACATTCGCCCCATGAAACAGCTTCCTGCTCCCGCTTGATTCCAGCTGACCTGCTGGTCCCATCAAGCGCGATTCAAGAGCCACATGTCAAAGATCGAAAGTGGTGGGGTGAGAAATGCTGTCTAGAGCTACGATGCAACAGAAGGGCCTGGCCTGGGCTCAGCACCAGAATGAAGACTGAAGAGTCCTGATTGAGTGCTGTCTGGAGACTGTTGGAGAGCGCCTGGAATTGTTGTGCGTTCACCTCGCTGCTCAGCAAGGTGCGATGACTGATGCAATTCGATTTTTGTTCAAATAAACACACAGGCTCTTTCATGATACACTGCCAGCACATCCTACTGTAGGTGCAGCCCGTTTTCTGCATCAAGCTATGTCAACCTTTCCTCAACATCTCGGCTGGGACCATAGGCCCTCAATCTGCAACAACGGCAATGGCACGACGGAACACAGCGGTGGCCCAATGGCTTGCGCCGTTCTCCTGAAACATGCCACGACAACGCACAATTGGTCGGAGAACTGCATTCAGTCGCTGAAAGTGTGTGTGAACACACCTGCCCCGTTTCCCAGAAAAGACCCTTGCTTTTTCAGACAAGATTGGTGCCAGAAAGAGAACTACACACCACTGACAGATGAGCGATGGCGAAAACCCCTATATCATGCTCTTCTAATCCTACTTGTCTTCCGCGCAGTCTTCTGCGCTGCTTCCAATCCAAAGACATAAGCAAACGCCCCGTTCCATGTCCTGTTCCGACACAGCTCCTACTGGTCATTTGCATCACTTCGGTGGCAGGCCCTTTCATCGCAGCCAAGTACTTTTTGTCTTCATGGTGCTCAGCCAACAAGTCAGCTTGGGTGTCCCTTCTTGCTGTTACAAGACTCCTCTTCCTGTTCCTCAATTGGCTCATGGGGTCGGGAGAGACCTTCGGAGAAACCTTCCACAACAAACTATTAAAAGTGGTGATCACATTCGCCCCATGAAACAGCTTCCTGCTCTCACTTGATTCCAGCTGACCTGCTGGTCCCATCAAGCGCGATTCAAGAGCCACATGTCAAAGATCGAAAGTGGCGGGGTGAGAAATGCTGTCTAGAGCTACAATGCATCAGAAGGGCCTGGCCTGGGCTCAGCACCAGAATGAAGACTGAAGAGTCCTGATTGAGTTCTGTCTGGAGACTGTTGGAGAGCGCCTGGAATTGTTGTGCGTTCACCTCGCTGCTCAGCAAGGTGCGATGACTGATGCAATTCGATTTTTGTTCAAATAAACACACAGGCTCTTTCATGATACACTGCCAGCACATCCTACTGTAGGTGCCCCCTTTATCATGCTCTTCTAATCCTACTTGTCTTCCGCGCAGTCTTCCGCGCTGCTTCCAATCCAAGGACATACCCAAATGCCCCGTTCCATGTCCTGTTCCGACACAGCTCCTACTGGTCATTTGCATCACTTCGGTGGCAGGCCCTTTCATCGCAGCCAAGTACTTTTTGTCTTCATGGTGCTCAGCCAACAAGTCAGCTTGGGTGTCCCTTCTTGCTGTTACAAGACTCCTCTTCCTGTTCCTCAATTGGCTCATGGGGTCGAGAGAGACCTTCGAAGAGACCTTCCACAACAAACTATTAAGAGTGGTGATCACATTCGCCCCATGAAACAGCTTCCTGCTCCCACTTGATTCCAGCTGACCTGCTGGTCCCATCAAGCGCGATTCAAGAGCCACATGTCAAAGATCGAAAGTGGCGGGGTGAGAAATGCTGTCTAGAGCTACGATGCAACAGAAGGGCCTGGCCTGGGCTCAGCACCAGAATGAAGACTGAAGAGTCCTGATTGAGTGCTGTCTGGAGACTGTTGGAGAGCGCCTGGAATTGTTGTGGTTCACCTCGCTGCTCAGCAAGGTGCGATGACTGATGCAATTCGATTTTTGTTCAAATAAACACACAGGCTCTTTCATGATACACTGCCAGCACATCCTACTGTAGGTGCAGCCCGTTTTCTGCATCAAGCTATGTCAACCTTTCCTCAACATCTCGGCTGGGACCATAGGCCCTCAATCTGCAACAACGGCAATGGCACGACGGAACACAGCGGTGGCCCAATGGCTTGCGCCGTTCTCCTGAAACATGCCACGACAACGCACAATTGGTCGGAGAACTGCATTCAGTCGCTGAAAGTGTGTGTGAACACACCTGCCCCGTTTCCCAGAAAAGACCCTTGCTTTTTCAGACAAGATTGGTGCCAGAAAGAGAACTACACACCACTGACAGATGAGCGATGGCGAAAACCCCTATATCATGCTCTTCTAATCCTACTTGTCTTCCGCGCAGTCTTCCGCGCTGCTTCCAATCCAAGGACATAAGCAACGCCCCGTTCCACGTCCTGTTCCGACACAGCTCCTACTGGTCATTTGCATCACTTCGTTGGCAGGCCCTTTCATCGCAGCCAAGTACTTTCTGTCTTCATGGTGCTCAACCAAAAAGTCAGCTTGGGTGTGGCGCAGCCAAATGTTGCTTTGCATAAATGTGCACTAAAGGGAACATGGATTCTTGTCAGAATGAAAACTGAACACAACTGACAAGACTAAGGATGCTGATCTAAGGCCAGCTAAGCACTATGGGAAATGCTTCACGTGGTCCGGGTCTTGGGCCTTGTCAATGCAAGTACATACCCAAACGCCCCGTTCCACGTCCTGTTCCGACACAGCTCCTACTGGTCATTTGCATCACTTCGGTGGCAGGCCCTTTCATCGCAGCCAAGTACTTTCTGTCTTCATGGTGCTCAACCAAAAAGTCAGCTTGGGTGTGGCGCAGCCAAATGTTGCTTTGCATAAATGTGCACTAAAGGGAACATGGATTCTTGTCAGAATGAAAGCTGATTACCACCGACAAGACTAAGGATGCTGATCTAAGGCTAGCTAAGCACTATGGGAAATGCTTCACGTGGTCCGGGTCTTGGGCCTTGTCAATCCAAGTACATACCCAAACGCCCCGTTCCACGTCCTGTTCCGACACAGCTCCTACTGGTCATTTGCATCACTTCGTTGGCAGGCCCTTTCATCGCAGCCAAGTACTTTCTGTCTTCATGGTGCTCAACCAACAAGTCAGCTTGGGTGTGGCGCAGCCAAATGTTGCTTTGCATAAAGGTGCACTAAAGGGAACATGGATTCTTGTCAGAATGAAAACTGATTACCACCGACAAGACTAAGGATGCTGATCTAGGGCAAACTGTACACTATGGGAAATGCCTGCACGTGGTCTTGGTCTCGGGCCTTGTCAATCCAAGTACATACCTAAACGCCCCGTTCCACGTCCTGTTCCGACACAGCTCCTACTGGTCATTTGCATCACTTCGTTGGCAGGCCCTTTCATCCCAGCCAAGTCCTTTCTGTCTTCATGGTGCTCAACCAACAAGTAAGCTTGGGTGTGGCGCAGCCAAATGTTGCACTAAAAGGAACATGGATTCTTGTCAGAATGAAAGCTGAACACCACTGACAAGACTAAGGATGCTGATCTAAGGCAAACTGTACACTATGGGAAATGCCTGCACGTGGTCTTGGTCTCGGGCCTTGTCAATCCAAGTACATACCCAAACGCCCCGTTCCACGTCCTGTTCCGACACAGCTCCTACTGGTCATTTGCATCACTTCGTTGGCAGGCCCTTTCATCCCAGCCAAGTACTTTCTGTCTTCATGGTGCTCAACCAACAAGTCAGCTTGGGTGTGGCGCAGCCAAATGTTGCTTTGCATAAAGGTGCACTAAAGGGAACATGGATTCTTGTCAGAATGAAAACTGATTACCACCGACAAGACTAAGGATGCTGATCTAGGCAAACTGTACACTATGGGAAATGCCTGCACGTGGTCTTGGTCTCGGGCCTTGTCAATCCAAGTACATACCCAAACGCCCCGTTCCACGTCCTGTTCCGACACAGCTCCTACTGGTCATTTGCATCACTTCGTTGGCAGGCCCTTTCATCCCAGCCAAGTACTTTCTGTCTTCATGGTGCTCAACCAACAAGTAAGCTTGGGTGTGGCGCAGCCAAATGTTGCACTAAAAGGAACATGGATTCTTGTCAGAATGAAAGCTGAACACCACTGACAAGACTAAGGATGCTGATCTAAGGCAAACTGTACACTATGGGAAATGCCTGCACGTGGTCTTGGTCTCGGGCCTTGTCAATCCAAGTACATACCCAAACGCCCCGTTCCACGTCCTGTTCCGACACAGCTCCTACTGGTCATTTGCATCACTTCGTTGGCAGGCCCTTTCATCGCAGCCAAGTACTTTCTGTCTTCATGGTGCTCAACCAACAAGTCAGCTTGGGTGTGGCGCAGCCAAATGTTGCTTTGCATAAAGGTGCACTAAAGGGAACATGGATTCTTGTCAGAATGAAAACTGATTACCACCGACAAGACTAAGGATGCTGATCTAGGGCAAACTGTACACTATGGGAAATGCCTGCACGTGGTCTTGGTCTCGGGCCTTGTCAATCCAAGTACATACCTAAACGCCCCGTTCCACGTCCTGTTCCGACACAGCTCCTACTGGTCATTTGCATCACTTCGTTGGCAGGCCCTTTCATCCCAGCCAAGTCCTTTCTGTCTTCATGGTGCTCAACCAACAAGTAAGCTTGGGTGTGGCGCAGCCAAATGTTGCACTAAAAGGAACATGGATTCTTGTCAGAATGAAAGCTGAACACCACTGACAAGACTAAGGATGCTGATCTAAGGCAAACTGTACACTATGGGAAATGCCTGCACGTGGTCTTGGTCTCGGGCCTTGTCAATCCAAGTACATACCCAAACGCCCCGTTCCACGTCCTGTTCCGACACAGCTCCTACTGGTCATTTGCATCACTTCGTTGGCGGGCCCTTTCATCCCAGCCAAGTACTTTCTGTCTTCATGGCGCTCAACCAACAACTCAGTTTGGGTGTGGCGCAGCCAAATGTTGCTTTGCATAAAGGTGCACTAAAGGGAACATGGATTCTTGTCAGAATGAAAACTGATTACCACCGACAAGACTAAGGATGCTGATCTAAGGCAAACTGTACACTATGGGAAATGCCTGCACGTGGTCTTGGTCTCGGGCCTTGTCAATCCAAGTACATACCCAAACGCCCCGTTCCACGTCCTGTTCCGACACAGCTCCTACTGGTCATTTGCATCACTTCGTTGGCGGGCCCTTTCATCCCAGCCAAGTACTTTCTGTCTTCATGGCGCTCAACCAACAACTCAGTTTGGGTGTGGCGCATCAACCAACCAAGTCAGTTTCAGGGTGCTGAATTGATGGCAACTGAACCTCTTGTTCTTTCAAGATCTTGCGGAGAATGAAATTAGGTTCAGAACCACACGAAAAAGACCAGAGGAGAACTCAGAATCGGAGTTCATTGAGCTCAAGCTCAAGAACTCAAACTCGATTGTGAATTTCATGCTCACAATGATCACAATGGTCTACTGTGAGCAATATCCTAAAGTGCCACCAAATGGGTGGTCTGAAGACAGCTGGCGCAAGGACACAACAGAACGGCTGCATCGGGACAGTCTGTGGCATCTTGAAGGGTGGCAACTGAACCTCTTGTTCTTTCAAGATCTTGCGGAGAACAAAATTAGGTTCAGAACCACACGAAAAAGACCAGAGGAGAACTCAGAATCGGAGTTCATTGAGCTCAAGCTCAAGAACTCAAACTCGATTGTGAATTTCATGCCCACAATGATCACAATGTTCTACTGTGAGCAATATCCTAAAGTGCCACCAAATGGGTGGTCTGAAGACAGCTGGCACAAGGACACAACAGAACGGCTGCATCGGGACAGTCTGTGGCATCTTGAAGGGTGAACCACTGAGGTCAAAGACATGTCATGTTCAGAAAAGATGGTTTTGGGATTTCCAAAATACACCGGTGGCTTTTGACCGTGACTATCGCTTTCAAGTAACCGATTGCCCATCTCTCTCTGCTCAATCTTCCAACAGCCGCTCAGCCAACTGCGGCAATTTGTTCAAGCCAACACAAAATACGGGTGGTGCAGATGCGAGGCAGTCTGTGGTCGACCTTACCTCAAAAATAACTTTGGGGAGGTTCTGATAAAGTTTCACTCAACATCGAAGCGTATTCCGGACGCTTCAAGGTTAGTTGTCCCCTCAAATCCTGCAGTTCGGTGTGAAATGCCATTGCATCCAGCAAGTTTCATGGTTCAGCCGTCCCATCACTGTTGCCCAAACTGCCCCAACGCATACTAAGGGTGAAAGAGAAAGGAGTCACGATCCTCCAACAGCCGCTCAGCCAACTGCGGCAATTTGTTCAAGCCAACACAAAATACGGGTGGTGCAGATGCGAGGCAGTCTGTGGTCGACCTTACCTCAAAAATAACTTTGGGGAGGTTCTGATAAAGTTTCACTCAACATCGAAGCGTATTCCGGACGCTTCAAGGTTAGTTGTCCCCTCAAATCCTGCAGTTTGGTGTGAAATGCCATTGCATCCAGGAAGTTTCATGGCCCGAAAGCGTCGGCAAATTTTTGGTTGGCCACCGGTAACTTTCCTGCCCGTAGACTGCATGTGGAGGAAGTGCCTTTTGTGACGTTGAGAGCCAATCTACCGCATTCCCAAACATCGGACCATTTAGTTCTGTGGAGGGCTGTGGATCGACCCCTGAACTGAGAAGCGCTGGGTGCACTAAACTGAGCTGTACGAACTGGGATCAAGCGATATATGAAAACACCGCACTTCCACGTGCATCACCAGGCTTCACTGCATCTTGCGGTTTCATCCCTGGAAGCACAAAGAAAACGTGCGTCTCGTCACAGTCTGTGAGTGTGACGAGCCCTTTGAAAAGGCTCCGCCGTTCCTTGAAGTGAAAGCTCTTCATCCTCTGAACGAAGGTGTTGTACAACCCTTCAATGACCCAGGAACTTCATGGAACTTCCACGCATGGTATTTGTTGTTTCAAGTGGATCGTGGGATCACGCCGAGTTGTGGCAAGTACTTACGGCTTGAGTGTTCAGCTTCTGCGCCTACGGTCCGACGGTCCGCTTCAACTTTCAGAAAACTGAATGCAGCTTGGTTTCCAATCGGCACCTGTCATGATCTCACAAGCATCTGACAGGCGCGGCTGTCTGAAACCACACGTCCAAGTTGGATCTGAAATCATGGACTATCCGAATGCTCACCTGCCATGCCCTTTCCAGTCATGCCATGATCAGGGCCACAGCGGAAGGCAAAGCCCGCATTTCCCAAGACACCAAGGGATGTCTGCAAGGGTTGGCTGCGGGAAATGGTTTCGCGGGTGCTTCTTCTGCTCAGATTTGATGCGTGTTGCAATGTAGAGGCTGCACCAAGAGGTTTTGCAAACCTACGAGGACCTACGCAGATTTGACCCGTGTCACACAAACACCTGAAGGCGGCCATGCAGTGAGTTTCCTCGTGAGAAAATCCGTCGTTTAGAAGGAAAAAAACGCTGCTCTGAAGCTACAGCCATGCGGCAAAAGATAGGCATTGATTGGCCGCAGTCAGAAGTTGGCTGACCGCAAAATCTCGGCTCAGAAGACTGCACCCCGCCAAAAAAACAATGTTGGGTCAAACGAAATGATTTCTGGCGCAAATTCTGACCATGTTTGATAGGTACTGCACTTATTACTATCTTAACTCCATAGTTTGAACCATATCGACCTATCTTAAAGTTTTGTAGGCCAAAGTCTCTCTTTGCCAGCGAATCTTCTCCAGCCAATCTTTGATTTTGCCGAGATCAATTTTCCTTGTTGACTCTTTAGAAATTTGAGCTCGACCGATGCGGATGGTGGATCTGGTGCAAGCACCACTTGGATCACATGGCGATGAACCACACATCGCTGCTTCACAGCTCAAAGGAAGTCACTTCAATGGCAGGCGGGCGATCTAAGCCTGGGCAGGGCTTTTGAGATGCTCGTCCGCCAAATTTTGGTATAGGATGGTATCGCTTTTCAGACATACATTATCCCCAATCACTAGTTCCCCACCTGCCAGGTGAGGGTTGTTAGATTTTATCAGAGCGCATGCCCGCCTCCTCCTCCTCCTCCTCCTCGACTAGCTGTCCTCCTCGCTGTCCTCCTCGCCTCCGCCTCTTCCACCTCCACTTCCGCCTTGCTCCACCTCCACTTCCGCCTTGCCAGCCTTGAAAAATCGTCGCCAAGCTCTTCGCCAACTGCCCAGCTCAGTGCGCACTGCTGGACGTCAACCTGCGAGCTGCCCAGCTCAGTGTGCACCGCCGGACCTCAACCGGGGACCTGCCCAGCTCAGTGTGCACCGCTGGACCTCAACCGGGGACTGGCTCAGCTCAGTGTGCACCGCTGGACCTCAACCGGGGACCTGCCCAGCTCAGCGTGCACCGCTGGACCTATGCCAAATAAAATGCCATGAGATATGCCAGATAGAATGCCAGAAGATATGCCAGATAGAATGCCAGAAGATATGTCAGAATATATGCCAGAAGATATGCCAGATAGAATGCCAGAAGATATGTCAGATAGAATGCCAGAAGATCTGGCCAAATATTAAAATGCTCATGGATATGCAGATAGAATGCCAGAAAGATTCTGCCAGATAGAATGCCAGAAGCATATGCCAGAGAATGCAGATAGAAGCCAGATAGAATGCCGAAGGTATTGCCAGCTAGAATGCAGCTAGTAGAATTGCCCAGAAGATATGTCAGAATATATGACAGAAGATGATGCCAGATAGAATGCCAGAAGATATGCCAGATAGAACGCCAGATAGAATGTCAGATAAAATGCAAGAAGATATGCCAGATAAAATGCAAGAAGATATGCCAGATAGAATGCCAGAAGATATGCCAGATAAATGCCAGAAGGTATGCCAGATAGAATGCCAGAAGATATGCCAGATAAAATGCCAGAAGATATGCCAGAACATATGCCAGAAGGTATGCCAGATAAAGTGCCAAGATAGAATGCCAGAAGATTTGCCAGATAAAATGCCAGATAGAATGCCAGATAGGATGTCAGAAGATATGCCAGAAGATATGCCAGATAGAGTGCCAGAACATATGCCAGAAGATATGCCTGGTAGGATGCTAGAAGATATGCCAGATAGAATGCCAGAAGGTATGCCAGATAGAATGTCAGATAGAATGCCAGAAGGTATGCCAGATAAAGTGCCAGAAGATATGTCAGGATAGAATGCCAGAAAAATGCAGACAGATAGAATGCCAGAAGATTGCCCGATAGAATGCCAGAGATAGGTCCGATAGAATGGCAGAAGGTTGCCAGACTTAGAATGCCAGATAGAATGTCAGATAGAATGCCCACAAGATATTGTCAGAATATATGCCAGAAGATATGCCAGATAGAATGCCAGAAGATTAGACAGAAGATATTGCCAGATTAGACTGCCAGAGGATGTCAGGAATAATGCCAGAAGATAGGCCAGACGATATGCCAGATAGAATGCCAGATAGAAGGCCAGAAAGCCAGAAATATGTCAGAATATTATGCCAGAAGAATGGCCAGATAGAATGCCAGAGATATGTCAGATAGAATGCCAGAAGATATGTCGAGAATAGATCCAGAAGATTGCCAGATAGAATGCCAGAAGATATGCCAGAATATATGCCAGAAGATATGCCAGATAGAATGCCAGAAGATATGTCAGAATATATGCCAGAAGATATGCCAGATAGAATGCCAGATAATATGCCAGAAGATATGCCAGATAGAATGCCAGATAGAATGCCAGAAGATTTGCCAGATAGAATGCCAGAAGATATGTCAGATAGAATGCCAGAAGATTTGCCAGTAAGAAAATGTATAAATGTCATGGTGGGGATCACACGAAGTAAAGTAATTTTTTAGACCAAGGTTCCTCAGGTACCCTAGAACAGAACTCAACAAACAGCGTGAATCGCAGACCGTTTGCTTGGGAAAGTTGATGAGATCTTCTGTTCAATCAAAAAGGACAGTGCAGCGAGCGCAGAAGTTGAGGTATGAGGACAATAGTCTGTCACAACAATCAACAGGCTTCCAAGTGCAACCTGCATCATAGAGGGGATCCGGTCGATATTTTTAAGCCAAGATTCTTGGCTCGCATATGTCTCCTCGCGCTGCTCAAGTTGTCATACCGATTGAATATTAGATTACCTAGGATATATTTGATTCGATGAAATTCAATGCATCAGCGAATCAGACTCCCTCAGATTCCATTGATAGTTTCTATTGATCTTTAGAATCCCCATGGGACATTGGGGACAACGAATAGGCTGTGCACCTGGACAAACAAACATGTTGATGGGTCAAACATGGTTAAACATCGCTAAACCCTAATTTTGAGTGGTTGAATTCCCAATTAGGTTTGTGAAATATGGTTATATAAACTACTGGTTAGTGGTTCGTTTCAACCATCTTGAAAAATATTAGTCAATGGGAAGGATTATCCCATGTATTATGGAAAATAAAAAATGTTTGAAATCACCTACCAGACTATGTTTAAAGACCTCATTCTGCAAAAAAAAATGCAAGTCCAATCAGGCCGCCTCAGGGAAAAAAAACTGTAGGACATCCCACCCAAGGCCTTAAGCAAACCTCTGCTTTTCGAACTAGGTCAGCCACGCTTTGGCCCTGCAGCCTCACCACAGAGTCTGACTTTATGGCGGGTTTACCTCAAATTATCCGATTTAGAAAAGGGATTAATTATAACCAACAGCATTACAAGAATTAAACGGGTCCAACAATGGGGAACTTAGATGAATTTGGACGAATTTAGTTTCAATGTGTGGCAAGCCCCAAAAAGATGCAGAAGCTCAGATCTGTTGCAGAAATGAAAAGGTAAATTCAATCTGATCCGTATCCTTTGACGGGTTCCTGTACGATTAAACTATATAATGTGGGCCTAGAAAAAATTGTGAGTTCAATCTGGACCCAGCAGAGAAATTGGAGATATTGACCAACAGAACATGGGGATTCCATGGAACATGAAGAGAAACTATGCGATGTGGTGCCTGCCATAGCCAAGACGACTCGGAGCAAAAAGAGTTCTCAAATGAGGTTAGGTGATAGCCAGCCATATTTACCAACGAAGAGAGCAGATGGAGCAACATGCAGCAAACTCTCTCTCAGCACGTGTTTCTCGGATATGTTTTTTTTTGTATGTGCGGTAATTTCAACCCCACTTAGAAAAGGATCGTTTCCACCTATAAAACCGCACTTTTGACAAAATTGCAACCAGGCAGCAGAGCTTCTAGCAGAGCTTGTAGCTAAACCTGCCTTTGTCAGCATCAGCCTCTGACTGAAGTCAGCCTTCGAAGGCAAGTCCTTCCCCCAAACAGCTTGAAAGAGGACAGCAGTTGGGATGTACACACACACACAACAATCAATTTCAAGTAGAATTGGCAACTACTGGAAACGGTGTACTAAAGCAACCAGAAATGGTGATGGTCATGTCCAGCGCCTGAAACCGTCCAACTTAGGTTCACCAAATAGCACTGCTCAATGGAAGTTGAGTTCGTACATAAAATGACTCGTTAATCCCTCAGTGTTTCAAGCGTAGAGGAATGTGCCCAACCCTGTGCCTGATTGATTCGGACAGGTGGGCCCCGTGCTACCATTCCAGGGCCCAAATATGTGACCTCAGCTTGAGCTGCCCAGATCTCTGTGGTGATCCCTCCACATCTGGGAATCGCACTCAGCGATCTGGTCTTTCAGATTCATTCCGCGTCTTCCTGGGTAGCTGACATTGCAACATCAGAAAGAAAGGCTGAGATGCTTCGATAATGGAAAAGCCTGCCAGAGTGGTGCTGCTGATTTTTGCCGAGAGCAAAATTCTCAAGTCATAGATCTTTTCAAAGTCTCAGTAACACATTGTAAAACCAGGCAGCAGAACGCAACCACTCAAACTTAGTCCGAATTTGTTCGCCACTGCTCCAGGATCCATACTGTCAGCCCAGGGGCGTCGAGCAGCATTGCTTGAGATTTGTCAACAAAACCAACCAGATTGAGGCACCCGCACCTCACCAGCCACCACAATAAACACTGGAAGAAACAAAAAACTTCCACGGCGACTTCAAAACCTCTGCTAATCCCAACTTCAATAGGGAAATATGAGATACTGTACTCGTCGAACTAAATGAGTGATTTTCCAGTTAGCCATGTTGCTGGGGTTGGGAATTCCTGACACCTGTGGTCACCGAAGTTTCGGACCTGCGATGGAGCAAAGCGTCCACCAGCCTAACGCTGGTCGCATCCAGAAGAAACTTCTCCATCACCTCATGTGGTCAGCACCATGGAAAGGTGAGCAGTACTCAAGATAGCTACCCTCCAGGTAGATCATTTTGGGACCCCATGGATTGCCATAGCTATCTCAGCTTACTGGAGGGTACGGGCTGCTATGGGTCAGTTCCTTGGTACTCAGATTGTGGTAGGTTTTGACCCATCCCTTTTTCTCCCATCGGAAACGATTGGTGAACACCTAAGGTGCCAAGATGCCGCAAAAACTCGAAATGAGTCAGCGTCAAAAATCGACATGGGAATGGCCCAAATCGGAAAATTGTTAATTAATTAGTGGGGATTCCCGGAGTTTAAGCCCAATGAATATTGGGTAGCATAACGTTCATTTTACCAACCAATCATCATTTATCAATTATATCCACATTTTCTTTGGTTTAAATTTGATACTTAGACGTTTCTTACAAGTTATTGCTCAAATGGCATACCCTCTGGTAATTTAACATAGCTATTGAAAATGGCCCAGTCGAAATAGTTGATCTACCCATTAAAAATGGTGGATCTTTCCATATTTTCCATCGTTTTTTTGTATGTTTACCAGAGGCTTCTGAAAACCAAGGCACTGTGAAGAGCAGGCTGGGCCAGCTGGGTGCTTCATCGTGTCGCCTTGGGACCCAGGTGGCTGGAAAATTCCCGCACTAAATAGAGGTTGACCCTGGAATCAGATATGGAAAAGCCACCAAAAACAATGTCAACCCTGGATGAAAATAAACCCCGTTTACGGCTGTTGAATTGGGGTTTGGTACCATTTCAAAACCCATGGGTTTATTAATCCGGGGTTGACATTCTGCAGCGATTTTCCCAGCTAAAAACCTTCATTTCCTTCGGGATTTCCCAACGATTTTCGTGGATTTTCCATGTCCACTGCAGCCAAGTTGCAGCGCCCCGAGATTTCTCACAGAGCGCAGCGACGTGGTTTTACGGCTGCGCAGCTGTGGTTTTAGAAGAAATTTCTGACTTTCTGAAATTAAAGAATGCGCCACATGAATCCACATGATATGTTTGATTGTGTTTGCCATGTTGCTGTTTTGAAGACGCTTCAAAAACTGCGATGGCAAGCAGCGTTTGAAAACTTTGCACCACACGGTTCCCGCAAATATCTTCAGTCAATATCTTCATTCAAGCATTCAAACCCCGAAACGGAAAACTATCAAGAAAACGTTGTCACGCACAAAAATAAATGTTCAAGTCAACCAAGAATCCCATACAAATAAAATAGGGAATAGGCAAAATATATACATTTCGATCAGGGCCAGCAGTTTTTGGCAGTCCTCGCCCAGAAACTGTTGTTTGCTCATGTTTGCCTATCCCATTCTACGGGTCACATGTCCGGACATTGGTTGTCTTTCCAAATACGACAAACAACACCAAAATTCGAACAAAATTCGGAACATCGGAAACTAATACTGAATCCCTGCTTTCCAAATTTTATCTCTGTACGGTACCAAGACACCACAGACACCAACCAGCGACGCACTGTCCAAAGAACCGGTTCCAGCTGCTTACAAAACTTCACAAGGAACAAAACAAAATAGCAGCAGAAGCAGCAGAAGCAGCAGAAGCAACAACACACACAAAAAACAAACGACGACGACGACGACAACGACGAAGGAGGAAGGACGAAAACTAAGGAGGAAGGACGAAGGACAAAGGACGAATGTCGAAGGACGAGGACGAACACACATTCCTGGTGACCAGTTGTGTATGTTTACCGTTTTTGGTCTCCCCGCTATTGTTCTTGGAGGCCTGGACAATTGGTTGCTCAAAAAGTCTATGTGTAATTGTATAGATGCAATATAATAGAATATAGTAGAATATAATATAATAGAATATAATAGAATATAATATGATATAATATAATATAATATTATTTTATATTATATTATATAATATAATATAATATAATATAATGCAATGTAATGTAATATAATATGATATGATATAGTGTATACATTAATATAATATAATGTAACATAATACAATGTAATATAATATAATGCAATGTAATATATAGTATAATGTTCTATAAAATAACATGATCTTATATATATATATACTTATATATATATAATAATAATAATATAATACAATACAATATAGTAGAATACAATACAATATTAAATTATACCAGCGTTGACCCCAAGCAGATGTAGAAATTTTAAATTATATTGTACATGCGAACCAAGGAACCCAGGGTGGGAGACAAGTGTGGGAGACAAGTGGGAGACAAGTGTAAACTCAGCCCAAAGAACCCACAGTGGGAGACAAGTGTGGGAAACAAGAGTGGGACACAAGTGTGGGAGACAAGTGTGGGAGAAAAGTGGGAGACAAGTGTAAACTCAGGCGCACCCAGACATCCAGAGTGGGAGATACGTGTGGGAGACAAGTGGGAGACAAGTGTAAAATCATGGGGCCCAAGGCACCCAGAGTGAAAGACAAGTGTGGGAGACAAGTGGAAGACAAGAGTAAAATCATGCGGCCCAAGGCACCCAGAGTGGGAGATAAGTGTGGAAGACAGGTGTGGGAGACAAGTGGGAGACAATTGTAAAATCATGCGGCCCAAGACACCCAGAGTGAGAGACAAGTGTGGGAGACAAGTGGGAGACAAGTGTAAACTCATGCGGCCCAAGGCAACCAGAGTGGGAGACAAGTGTGGGAGACAAGTGGGAAACAAGTGTAAACTCATGCGGCCCAAGGCACCCAAGTGTGAGGGACAAGTGAGAGACAAGTGTAAAATCATGCGGCCCAAGGCACCCAGAGTGGGAGACAAGTGTGGGAGACAAGTGGGAGACAAGTGTAGACTCATGCGGCCAAAGGCACCCAGAGTGGGAGACAAGTGTGGGAGACAAGGGGGAGACTCAAGTGTAAACTCATGCGGCCCAAGAAACCCAGAGTGGCAGACAAGTGTGGGAGACAAGTGTGGGAGACAAGTGTGGGAGACAAGTGTGGGAGACAAGTGGGAGACAAGTGTAAACTCATGCGCTCCCAGACATCCAGAGTGGGAGACACGTGTGGGAAACAACCCAAGACACCCGGAGTGGGAGACAAGTGTGGGAGACAAGTGGAAGACAAGTGTAAACTCATGCGGCCCAAGGCACCCAGACTGGGAGACATGTGTGGGAGACAAGTGGGAAACAAGTGGGAGACAAGTGGGAGACAAGTGTAAACTCATGTGGCCCAAGACACCCAGAGTGAAAGACAAGTGTGGGAGACAAGTGGAAGACAAGTGTAAACTCATGCGGCCCAAGGCACCCAGAGTGCGAGACAAGTGTGAAAGACAAGTGGGAGACAAGTGTAAAATCATGCGGCCCAAGGCACCCAGAGTGAAAGACAAGTGTGGGAGACAAGTGGAAGACAAGAGTAAAATCATGCGGCCCAAGGCACCCAGAGTGGGAGATAAGTGTGGAAGACAAGTGTGGGAGACAAGTGTAGACTCATGCAGCCCAAAGAACCCAGAGTGGGAGACAAGTGTGGGAGACAAGTGTAAACTCATGCGGCCCAAGGCAACCAGAGTGGGAGACAAGTGTGGGAGACAAGTGGGAATCAAGTGGGAGACAAGTGCAAACTCATGCGGCCCAAGGCACCCAGAGTGGGAGACAAGTGTGGGAGACAAGTGTAAAATCATGCGGCCCAAGACACCCAGAGTGAAAGACAAGTGTGGGAGACAAGTGGAAGACAAGTGTAAACTCATGCAGCCCAAGGAAACCAGAGTGTGAGGGACAAGCGGGAGACAAGTGTAAAATGATGCGGCCCAAGGCACCCAGAGTGAGAGACAAGTGCGGAAGACAAGTGGAAGACAAGTGTAAACTCATGCGGCCCAAGGCACCCAGAGTGGGAGACAAGTGTGGGAGACAAGTGTGGGAGACAAGTGTAACTCATGCGGCCCAAGGCACCCAGAGTGGGAGACAAGTGTGGAAGACAAGTGTGGGAGACAAGTGTAAACTCATGCGGCCCAAGGCACCCAGAGTGCGAGACAAGTGTGGGAAACAAGTGTGGGAGACAAGTGGGAGACAAGTGTAAACTCATGCGGCCCAAGATACCCAGAGTGGGAGACAAGTGTGGAAGACAAGTGTAGGAGACAAGTGTAAACTCATGCGGCCCAAGGCACCCAGAGTGGGCGACAAGTGCGGGAGACAAGTGGGAGACAAGTGTAACATGCGGCCCAAGGCACCCAGAGTCGGAGACAAGTGTGGGAGACAAGTGGAAGACGAGTGTAAACTCATGCGGCCCAAGGCACCCAAGTGTGAGGGACAAGTGGGAGACAAGTGTAAAATCATTCGGCCCAAGGCACCCAGAGTGGGAGACAAGTGCGGAAGACAAGTGGGAGACAAGTGTAAACTCATGCGGCCCAAGGCACCTTGAGTGGGAGACAAGTGTGGGAGACAAATGGAAGACAAGTGTAAACTCATGCGGCCCAAGGCACCCAGAGTGCGAGACAAGTGTGGGAGACAAGTGGGAGACAAGTGTAAACTCATGCGGCCCAAGGCACCCAGAGTGGGAGACAAGTGTGAGGGACAAGTGGGAGACAAGTGTGGGAGACAAGTGCAAACTCATGCGGCCCAAGGCACCCAGAGTGGGAGACAAGTGTGGGAGACAAGTGTGGGAGACAAGTGTGGGAGACAAGTGTAAACTCATGCGGCCCAAGGCACCCAGAGTGAAAGACAACTGTGGGAGACAAGTGGAAGACAAGTGGGAGACAAGTGTAAAATCATGCGGCCCAAGGCACCCAGAGTGAAAGACAAGTGTGGGAGACAAGTGTGAGAGACAAGTGTAAACTCATGCGGCCCAAGAAACCCAGAGTGGGAGACAAGTGTGGAAGACAAGTGTGGGAGACAAGTGTAAACTCATGCGGCCCAAGGCACCCAGAGTGGGACAAGAGACAAGTGGGAGACAAGTGTAAACTCATGCGGCCCAAGGCACCCAGAGTGGGAGACAAGTGTGGGAGACAAATGGAAGACAAGTGTAGACTCATGCGGCCCAAGGCACCCAGAGTGCGAGACAAGTGTGGGAGACAAGTGGGAGACAAGTGTAATCATGCGGCCCAAGACACCCAGAGTGGGAGACAAGTGTGGAAGACAAGTGTAGGAGACAAGTGTAAACTCATGCGGCCCAAGGCACCCAGAGTGGGAGACAAGTGTGGGAGACAAGTGGGAGACAAGTGTAAACTCATGCGGCCCAAGGCACCCAGAGTGGGAGACAAGTGTGAGGGACAAGTGTGGGAGACAAGTGTAAACTCATGCGGCCCAAGGCACCCAGAGTGCGAGACAAGTGTGGGAAACAAGTGTGGGAGACAAGTGGGAGACAAGTGGGAGACAAGTGTGGACTCATGCGGCCCAAGACACCCAGAGTGGGAGACAAGTGTGGAAGACAAGTGTGGGAGACGAGTGTGGGAGACAAGTGTAAACTGTAAACTCATGCGGCCCAAGGCACCCGGAGTGGCAGACAAGTGTGAAAGACAAGTGGAAGACAGGTGTAAACTCATGGGGCCCAAGGCACCCAGAGTGGGATGCAAGCCCGGAGACAGAGGCAAAATCATGCGGCCCAGGGATGCAACCCTTTGAAAGGAGTAAGAACCCCATACAGGTAAACCTGTTTGGGGAACAAAAAATGATATGACATAATATAATGTAAGGTAAGTAATGTAGTATAATGTAATGTAACGTTACATGATATAATATAATACAATATAAATACAATATACTAAAATATCATGGCATATCATATCATATCACACCATATCATATACGATCCAATTTTGGGCATGAAACCTGCGATTTTTGACAGGGGTGGCCCCAGGTAGTCAGATCAGATCAAGGTGTGCAGCACATGCTGAAGCTACCAGCGTATGTTTTCCTCGCGCAGAGATGCACTGCAGGGCGGCTTTTCCTCAAATGGCGCGGGTTAAGGCAAATGAACGAGTACCACTGGCACAGTGGAAAGTTGGCGAAGCAATTGCCACGGGATTCTTTTTTCTTCTCACTGGGCCCATGCTGCTTCAGTACATGTTCACTCTTTTCTGGTCAAAAAGTTTAAGGTCAGTGCAAGAGTGGCATCTTGGTAGATTATCTTAGGGCTTGGAGCTGGCTGGGATATTCAAAAGGGGTGCGAAATTAAATTGGCATTGTTTTTCTTTTTTGGCAAAAAAAGAATTGCCCTCCATTCAAAAGTCCAGCGGAACTAAGCTCGTAAGGTGCAAGTTTTTGAAACAGGCCGCACGTTTCGACTTTTTGAAAAGCAAAGTTGTGCCGATGCATGGCACGCACGATTCTGGGTGGAGACTTATGGCAATCTAAAACTTTTGCAACAAAGCTGTATCTAATCAATATGTGTAAAGATCACTGGCTGAGTCGCACTTTGTTCAAGATGTACATGTTCAATCTGAGCACGATCGACTTTGACTCGGCTCAGCTGAGAGTGGATTAGCACCATTTTAAAAGCCCTGGCCGTTTGAAGAGTTCAAAATCTTTGCGGGAGCCAGCTTTGAAACAAGTGCCTGGATCCAGAATTATGGCCAAAGGGGTTGCGGGGAATGCGCTTCAAAATTGGCAAACGTTGTAAAAAATCATGGGTCTGAATCAGTTGCAGCCAGTTCCTTGTTTGGGCACCCGCACTGGATGCCAGTTTCCTAGCGCACCAAAAAAGACTCAAAGTGAAACCCCGGTAGCTTCTTGTTGGGGTTTTGCGGGCGTATCAAGTTTCAGCTCACTCATCAATGGCATTCATCATCAAAGATCATCCTCTTAGGTAGGCACCAGAACTGCTGCCACAACGGTGCTCCAATGCCTGACACCGCAGGGTCAGTGGCCGGTGGAGCTGACGCTCCGAGATCGGATCAAGCAAGCACTAAGCAGCACTCATGTGGCCTTCTCAGCGCCAGTGGTGCGTGCAGTGTTAGGCGGTCTCGTTCGTCATGCCAGCTGGGAAATTGGAGCAGTGCGATGCTGCCTAGTCATACTGTCATAACATGCCGCTGATGCTGATGCTGATGGCCTGGGGACCATTTTCTGCATCCAACACCTCATGATTCGTGACATCGGCAGTGCGCCGGTCAAACACCAGACCGATGATGTTGCCCAAAAAAAGCCATGATGAAATTGTTCAATCCATCAGCCCATATCTGTCAGTTCGTTATGCTGTGCTTCGGTTGACCAGTCAAGGCTCCCTTTGCATGGTGCCCTTCAAGTGGTTGGACCTTCTGAAAAGGGGACCAACGAACAACCATTGTTGAGGACACTCCAGCACACCGATAATCATGCGCATGACATCTCAGCCTGAGTGGCAAGCAATGGCACATAACTGCCGTGATTTCCAGCACCCAAACCGACATTTCGCAGCCAAGCCCACTGAAACATGCCTTCTGTGGCGTGCTCCACTCAACCCATTCCAAGTCGCACCCGAGATCTGGCCCAGAACAGATGGCTGACTGCATCTGACTCTGATAGATCTGACAGATCTGAGAATCTGATAGATGCGCATCCTGCGAGTGATGTGCTGCTTGCTAGCGTGGCGGAGCAAAATATGGCACGGCCACAGCGCGCCCACCAGCTGCAGCTCTTAAGGCGCAGCCCTCAAAGTTGTTGAAAGATCGGATTGAAGGTAGAGGAGCAAAATGAAATGCAAACAGCTTGGAGCACAACAGAAGTTCTTCTTGGCTGCAAGCGCAGAGTCGCTTTACGCATTCTTTCTTCTGTTTTCAAGCATCCTCTGCACCAACACGATAAAGACCAGGCCGATTTGAAGCACTTGAAAAAACTCTGCAGGCCGTGCCCCAAGGCTTTACGAAACCGGTGGATCTAGCAGCACTTATGGCGCTCCTACAATCACACCTGTCAAAACAATAGCAGCAAACTCTGCATCAAAACTCAACAAAGGCAGGGGGACTTCTGGTCTCGTCTCATACCTCTCCGACTCAATTGCTTGACTGCATGACTCCATCTGAGATTTTCGGACAAGAAAAGTTTCTCTTGGCTGCAAGCGCAGAATCGCTTTATGCATTCTTTCTTCTGTTTTCAAGCCTCGGGCCGATTCGACCGTCGGGAGGCTTCAGTGACTTGCAAAAACGTCAGGATTTTGAAGGCCGTGCTCCAAGGCGTCACAAAACCGTTGGATTTGGCACTTGTGGCTCTCCTACAACCATCCGTTTCAAACAAAATTCCCGGCTGCTATTTTTCAAAACTAGACCATCAACCACAAGGCGGAACGATCAATACTGTATTCTGCGCCTGTCTGACCAATGCAAAGGGAAATGCTGGTCTCGTCTCATACCTGTCTAAATCAGCTACATGACTGCATGACTCACGTTTCAAACAAAATCTTCGGATGCTTTTATTATTGCATTCTGTGCGTGTCTGCCCAATGCAAGCGGAAATGGCGCTCTCCGCTCATACCTCTCCAAATCAACCGCTTGAACAATATGATTCCATCTCAACTTTTGGACAACGAAGTTTTTCTTGGCTGCAAGCGCAGAGTCGCTTCATGCAGTCTTTCTCCTGTTTTCAAGCATCCTCCGAACCAACAAGGTCGGGAGGCGTCAGCGACTCGAAAAAACGCCCGAGTTTTGAAGGCCATGCCCCAGGGCTTCACGAAACCGTTAACCACCGGTTTCATAGGCGACGCGATCTCAACTACAATCAGTGCGTGTCTGTCCAACGCAAGGCGACTGCTGGTCTCGTCTCATACCTCTCCAAATCAACCGCATGACTGCATGGCTCTGCCTTGATTTTTTGGACAGCAAGAGTTTCTCTTGGCTGCAAGCGCAGAGTCGCTTCATGCAGTCTTTCTCCTGTTTTCAAGCATCCTCCGAACCAACAAGGTCGGGAGGCGTCAGCGACTCGAAAAAACGCCCGAGTTTTGAAGGCCATGCCCCAGGGCTTCACGAAAAGCTCCAGCCGAACCGGCCGGGGTTTCTGCCGGTGAGCCACCAGAAACGAACACGGCAGTGTCGAGAGGATGATGTGATCATCCATCACCACCCTAAGATTCAAGGACTGATGCCATGAAAGGGATTTTGGTTCAGAAATATCTCAAACTGGGAGAAGGTTCAAACTAACAGACGAACCATGGAGTTACAGCAAACTTGTCAATAACCGGGTTTCAGATTCAGAGGTTTGCTGTCCAAGTCAACAATGGGAACCTCCAGGAAAGGTATTTGGTTTCTGTAGCACCTGTCCGACAAAAAACGTTTTCCGTTTCTCCCATCTTTTCCGATTCAGGTTTTGAGTTTCCGAAGCCCTCGGTTTTAGTTTATGATTCACGGTTCTTGACAGTCAGTGGCATCTTGAAGGGTGGCAACTGAACCTCTTGTTCTCTCAAGATCTTGCGGAGAACGAAATTAGGTTCAGAACCGCACGAAAAAGACCAGAGGAGAACTCAGAATCGGAGTTCATTGAGCTCAAGCTCAAGAACTCAAACTCGATTGTGAATTTCATGCTCACAATGATCACAATGGTCTACTGTGAGCAATATCCTAAAGTGCCACCAAATGGGTGGTCTGAAGACAGCTGGCGCAAGGACACAACAGAACGGCTGCATCGGGACAGTCTGTGGCATCTTGAAGGGTGGCAACTGAACCTCTTGTTCTTTCAAGATCTTGCGGAGAACAAAATTAGGTTCAGAACCACACGAAAAGGACCAGAGGAGAACTCAGAATCGGAGTTCATTGAGTTCAAGCTCAAGAACTCAAACTCGATTGTGAATTTCATGCCCACAATCCCGGAGGATCCATGTATGGAATATTTACCTACATTGATCCCTAAAGTAATTTAAAATAATCCCAATGTAGGTAAATATTCCATACATGGATCCTTAGGGAATGATCACAATGTTCTACTGTGAGCAATATCCTAAAGTGCCACCAAATGGGTGGTCTGAAGACAGCTGGCGCAAGGACACAACAGAACGGCTGCATCGGGACAGTCTGTGGCATCTTGAAGGGTGAACCACTGAGGTCAAAGACATGTCATGTTCAGAAAAGATGGTTTTGGGATTTCCAAAATACACCGGTGGCTTTTGACCGTGACTATCGCTTTTTCAAGTAACCGATTGCCCATCTCTCTCTGCTCAATCTTCCAACAGCCGCTCATCCACCTGCGGCAATTTGTTCAAGCCAACACAAAATACGGGTGGTGCAGATGCGGGGCAGTCTGTGGTCGACCTTACCTCAAAAATAACTTTGGGGAGGTTCTGATAAAGTTTCACTCAACATCGAAGCGTATTCCGGACGCTTCAAGGTTAGTTGTCCCCTCAAATCCTGCAGTTCGGTGTGAAATGCCATTGCATCCAGCAAGTTTCATGGTTCAGCCGTCCCATCACTGTTGCCCAAACTGCCCCAACGCATACTAAGGGTGAAAAAGACCAGAGGAGAACTCAGAATCGGAGTTCATTGAGCTCAAGCTCAAGAACTCAAACTCGATTGTGAATTTCATGCTCACAATGATCACAATGGTCTACTGTGAGCAATATCCTAAAGTGCCACCAAATGGGTGGTCTGAAGACAGCTGGCGCAAGGACACAACAGAACGGCTGCATCGGGACAGTCTGTGGCATCTTGAAGGGTGAACCACTGAGGTCAAAGACATGTCATGTTCAGAAAAGATGGTTTTGGGATTTCCAAAATACACCGGTGGCTTTTGACCGTGACTATCGCTTTTTCAAGTAACCGATTGCCCATCTCTCTCTGCTCAATCTTCCAACAGCCGCTCATCCACCTGCGGCAATTTGTTCAAGCCAACACAAAATACGGGTGGTGCAGATGCGAGGCAGTCTGTGGTCGACCTTACCTCAAAAATAACTTTGGGGAGGTTCTGATAAAGTTTCACTCAACATCGAAGCGTATTCCGGACGCTTCAAGGTTAGTTGTCCCCTCAAATCCTGCAGTTCGGTGTGAAATGCCATTGCATCCAGCAAGTTTCATGGTTCAGCCGTCCCATCACTGTTGCCCAAACTGCCCCAACGCATCGCCTTGGAGTTAGCGAACTTGCATACTAAGGGTGAAAGAGAAAGGAGTCACGATGTCAGTGGTATTGCAACTAACGCACATTTCCCGCAAGCGTCGGCAAATTTTTGGTTGGCCACCGGTAACTTTCCTGCCCGTAGACTGCATGTGGAGGAAGGTAAAAGATCTCTTGCCTTTTGTAACGTTTGAGAGCCAATCTACCGCATTCCCCAACATCGGACCATTTAGTTGTGTGGAGGGGCGTATTCCGGACGCTTCAAGGTTAGTTTGTCCCCTCAAATCCTGCAGTTTGGTGTGAAATGCCATTGCATCCAGCAAGTTTCATGGCCCGAAAGCGTCGGCAAATTTTTGGTTGGCCACCGGTAACTTTCCTGCCCGTAGACTGCATGTGGAGGAAGGTGAAAAAGAGCTCTTGCCTTTTGTGACGTTTGAGAGCCAATCTACCGCATTCCCAAACATCGGACCATTTAGTTCTGCGGAGGGCTGTGGATCAACCCCTGAACTGAGAAGCGCTGGGTGCACTAAACTGAGCTGTACGAACTGGGATCAAGCGATATATGAAAACACCGCACTTCCACGTGCATCACCAGGCTTCACTGCATCTTGCGGTTTCATCCCTGGAAGCACAAAGAAAACGTGCGTCTCGTCACAGTCTGTGAGTGTGACGAGCCCTTTGAAAAGGCTCCGCCGTTCCTTGAAGTGAAAGCTCTTCATCCTCTGAACGAAGGTGTTGTACAACCCTTCAATGACCCAGGAACTTCATGGAACTTCCACGCACGGTAATTATTTGTTGTTTCAAGTGGATCGTGGGATCACGCCGAGTTGTAGCAAGTACTTACGGCTTGAGTGTTCAGCTTCTGCGCCTACGGTCCGACGGTCCGCTTCAACTTTCAGAAAACTGAATGCAGCTTGGTTTCCAATCGGCACCTGTCATGATCTCACAAGCATCTGACAGGCGCGGCTGTCTGAAACCACACCTCCAAGTTGGATCTGAAATCATGGGCTATCCGAATGCTCACCTGCCATGCCCTTTCCAGTCATGCCATGATCAGGGCCACAGCGGAAGGCAACGCCCGCATTTCCCAAGACACCAAGGGATGTCTGCAAGGGTTGGCTGCGGGAAATGATTTCGCGGGTGCTTCTTCTGCTCAGATTTGATGCGTGTTGCAATGTAGAGGCTGCACCAAGAGGTTTTGCAAACCTACGAGGACCTACGCAGATTTGACCCGTGTCACACAAACACCTGAAGGCGGCCATGCAGTGAGTTTCCTCGTGAGAAAATCCGTCGTTTAGAAGGAAAAAAACGCTGCTCTGAAGCTACAGCCATGCGGCAAAAGATAGGCATTGATTGGCCGCAGTCAGAAGTTGGCTGACCGCAAAATCTCGGCTCAGAAGACTGCACCCCGCCAAAAAAACAATATTGGGTCAAACGAAATGATTTCTGGCGCAAATTCTGACCATGTTTGATAGGTACTGCACTTATTACTATCTTAACTCCATAATTTGAACCATATCGACCTATCTTAAAGTTTTGTAGGCCAAAGTCTCTCTTTGCCAGCGAATCTTCTCCAGCCAATCTTTGATTTTGCCGAGATCAATTTTCCTTGTTGACTCTTTAGAAATTTGAGCTCGACCGATGCGGATGGTGGATCTGGTGCAAGCACCACTTGGATCACATGGCGATGAACCACACATCGCTGCTTCACAGCTCAAAGGAAGTCACTTCAATGGCAGGCGGGCGATCTAAGCCTGGGCAGGGCTTTTGAGATGCTAGTCCGCCAAATTTTGGTATAGGATGGTATTGGTTTTCAGACATACATTATCCCCAATCACTAGTTCCCCACCTGCCAGGTGAGGGTTGTTAGATTTTATCAGAGCGCATGCCCGCCTCCTCCTCCTCCTCCTCCTCGACTAGCTGTCCTCCTCGCTGTCCTCCTCGCCTCCGCCTCTTCCACCTCCACTTCCGCCTTGCTCCACCTCCACTTCCGCCTTGCTCCACCTCCACTTCCGCCTTGCCAACCTTGCCAACTCGTCGCCAAGCTCTTCGCCAACTGCCCAGCTCAGTGCGCACTGCTGGACGTCAACCTGCGAGCTGCCCAGCTCAGTGTGCACCGCCGGACCTCAACCTGCGAGCTGCCGAGCTCAGTGTGCACCGCTGGACCTCAACCGGGGACCTGCCCAGCTCAGTGTGCACCGCTGGACCTCAACCGGGGACTGGCTCAGCTCAGTGTGCACCGCTGGACCTCAACCGGGGACCTGCCCAGCTCAGCGTGCACCGCTGGACCTCAACAGCCAGATAGAATGCCAGAAGATATGCCAGATAGAATGTCAGATAGAATGCCAGAAGATATGCCAAATAAAATGCCATGAGATATGCCAGATATGCCAGATAGAATGCCAGAAGATATGCCAGAAGATATGCCAGATAGAATGCCAGATAGAATGCCAGAAGGTATGCCAGATAGAATGCCAGATAGAATGTCAGATAGAATGCCACAAGATATGCCAGATAGAATCCAAGAAGATTTGCCAGATAATATGCCAGAAGATATGCCAGAGATGAATGCCAGTAGATAGATTTTTTATGCCAGAAGATTTGCCAGAGATACGAATTGGGTAATAGAGAAAGACTGTCACGTGGAAGATTGCTCCAGGTAGAATGGGAAAATTGGATTAGGGACTGAGTGAAAGGTTATGGGAGCTAGATTAGCTCGAAGAGCCTAACGGGGAACGGATGAGAAGGGACAAGAACGAATGGCAAGATAGTAGATGAAAGAAGATTATGCCAGGCTAGAATGCCAGAAGAAGATAGAAGATATGTCAGAAGATATGTCAAAGAAATGATTTAGAAGTACCTGTAGGATGAATTGGATAGAGTAATCGTAACTTGTCTTTCGCACGACGGACATGATGTGCAGAAGGACAGTACGTGACCCGACAATTGCAATTGTCAAGACAAGGCTACTAAAGAAAATATGAACAGAGCTACGACTATGGATTGAAACCGAGATTTAGATAGAATGCCCAGAAATGGCCAGAAAGAAGATATCCAGATAGAATGCCAGATAGAATTGCCAGAAGAAGAAGATATGTCAGAAATATATGCCAGAAGCAGACGATATGCAAGATAGAATGGCCAAAAGATATGTCAGATAGAAGCCAGAAGATATGCCAGATAGAATGCCAGGAAGATATGCCAGATAGAATGCCCGAAGATATGCCAGAAATTGCCAGATTTCAGAATGCCAGATAGACTGCCAGAAGATATGTCAGGAATTAATGCCAGAAGATATGCCAGATAGAATGCCAGAAGATATGTCAGATAAATGCCAAAAGATATGCCAGATAGAATGCCAGAAGATTTGCCAGATAGAATGCCAGAAGATATGTCAGATAGAATGCCAGAAGATTTGCCAGTAAGAAAATGTATAAATGTCATGGTGGGGATCACACGAAGTAAAGTATTTTTTTAGACCAAGGTTCCTCAGGTACCCTAGAACAGAACTCAACAAACAGCGTGAATCGCAGACCGTTTGCTTGGGAAAGTTGATGAGATCTTCTGTTCAATCAAAAAGGACAGTGCAGCGAGCGCAGAAGTTGAGGTATGAGGACAATAGTCTGTCACAACAATCAACAGGCTTCCAAGTGCAACCTGCATCATAGAGGGGATCCGGTCGATATTTTTAAGCCAAGATTCTTGGCTCGCATATGTCTCCTCGCGCTGCTCAAGTTGTCATACCGATTGAATATTAGATTACCTAGGATATATTTGATTCGAAGAAATTCAATGCATCAGCGAATCAGACTCCCTCAGATTCCATTGATAGTTTCTATTGATCTTTAGAATCCCCATGGGACATTGGGGACAACGAATAGGCTGTGCACCTGGACAAACAAACATGTTGATGGGTCAAACATGGTTAAACATCGCTAAACCCTAATTTTTAGTGGTTGAATTCCCAATTAGGTTTGTGAAATATGGTTATATAAACTACTGGTTGGTGGTTCGTTTCAACCATCTTGAAAAATATTAGTCAATGGGAAGGATTATCCCATGTATTATGGAAAATAAAAAATGTTTGAAATCACCTACCAGACTATGTTTAAAGACCTCATTCTGCAAAAAAAATGCAAGTCAAATCAGGCCGCCTCAGGGAAAAAAAACTGTAGGACATCCCACCCAAGGCCTTAAGCAAACCTCTGCTTTTCGAACTAGGTCAGCCACGCTTTGGCCCTGCAGCCTCACCACAGAGTCTGACTTTATGGCGGGTTTACCTCAAATTATCCGATTTAGAAAAGGGATTAATTATAACCAACAGAATTACAAGAATTAAACGGGTCCAACAATGGGGAACTTAGATGAATTTGGACGAATTTAGTTTCAATGTGTGGCAAGCCCCAAAAAGATGCAGAAGCTCAGATCTGTTGCAGAAATGAAAGGGTAAATTCAATCTGATCCGTATCCTTTGACGGGTTCCTGTACGATTAAACTATATAATGTGGGCCTAGAAAAAAATTGTGAGTTCAATCTGGACCCAGCAGAGAAATTGGAGATATTGACCAACAGAACATGGGGATTCCATGGAACATGAAGAGAAACTATGCCACTATGCGATTTGGTGCCTGCCATAGCCAAGACGACTCGGAGCAAAAAGAGTTCTCAAATGAGGTTAGGTGATAGCCAGCCATATCTACCAACGAAGAGAGCAGATGGAGCAACATGCAGCAAACTCTCTCTCAGCAAGTGTTTCTCGGATATGTTTTTTTTTGTATGTGCGGTAATTTCAACCCCACTTAGAAAAGGATCGTTTCCACCTATAAATCCGCACTTTTGACAAAATTGCAACCAGGCAGCAGAGCTTCTAGCAGAGCTTGTAGCTAAACCTGCCTTTGTCAGCATCAGCCTCTGACTGAAGTCAGCCTTCGAAGGCAAGTCCTTCCCCCAAACAGCTTGAAAGAGGACAGCAGTTGGGATGTACACACACACACAACAATCAATTTCAAGTAGAATTGGCAACTACTGGAAACGGTGTACTAAAGCAACCAGAAATGGTGATGGTCATGTCCAGCGCCTGAAACCGTCCAACTTAGGTTCACCAAATAGCACTGCTCAATGGAAGTTGAGTTCGTACATAAAATGACTCGTTAATCCCTCAGTGTTTCAAGCGTAGAGGAATGTGCCCAACCCTGTGCCTGATTGATTCGGACAGGTGGGCCCCGTGCTACCATTCCAGGGCCCAAATATGTGACCTCAGCTTGAGCTGCCCAGATCTCTGTGGTGATCCCTCCACATCTGGGAGTCGCACTCAGCGATCTGGTCTTTCAGATTCATTCCGTGTTTTCCTTGGTAGCTGACATTGCAACATCAGAAAGAAAGGCTGAGATGCTTCGATAATGGAAAAGCCTGCCAGAGTGGTGCTACTGATTTTTGTCGAGGGCAAAATTCTCAAGTCATAGATCTTTTCAAAGTCTCAGTAACACATTGTAAAACCAGGCAGCAGAACGCAACCACTCAAACTTAGTCCTAATTTGTTCGCCACTGCTCCCAGGAACACTGTCAGCCCAGGGGCGTCGAGCAGCATTGCTTGAGATTTGTCAACAAAACCAACCAGATTGAGGCACCCGCACCTCACCAGCCACCACAATAAACACTGGAAGAAACAAAAAACTTCCACGGCGACTTCAAAACCTCTGCTAATCCCAACTTCAATAGGGAAATATGAGATACTGTACTCGTCGAACTAAATGAGTGATTTTCCAGTTAGCCATGTTGCTGGGGTTGGGAATTCCTGACACCTGTGGTCACCGAAGTTTCGGACCTGCGATGGAGCAAAGCGTCCACCAGCCTAACGCTGGTCGCATCCAGAAGAAACTTCTCCATCACCTCATGTGGTCAGCACCATGGAAAGGTGAGCAGTACTCAAGATAGCTACCCTCCAGGTAGATCATTTTGGGACCCCATGGATTGCCATAGCTATCTCAGCTTACTGGAGGGTACGGGCTGCTATGGGTCAGTTCCTTGGTACTCAGATTGTGGTAGGTTTTGACCCATCCCTTTTTCTCCCATCGGAAACGATTGGTGAACACCTAAGGTGCCAAGATGCCGCAAAAACTCGAAATGAGTCAGCGTCAAAAATCGACATGGGAATGGCCCAAATCGGAAAATTGTTAATTAATTAGTGGGGATTCCCGGAGTTTAAGCCCAATGAATATTGGGTAGCATAACGTTCATTTTACCAACCAATCATCATTTATCAATTATATCCACATTTTCTTTGGTTTAAATTTGATACTTAGACGTTTCTTACAAGTTATTGCTCAAATGGCATACCCTCTGGTAATTTAACATAGCTATTGAAAATGGCCCAGTCGAAATAGTTGATCTACCCATTAAAAATGGTGGATCTTTCCATATTTTCCATCGTTTTTTTGTATGTTTACCAGAGGCTTCTGAAAACCAAGGCACTGTGAAGAGCAGGCTGGGCCAGCTGGGTGCTTCATCGTGTCGCCTTGGGACCCAGGTGGCTGGAAAATTCCCGCACTAAATAGAGGTTGACCCTGGAATCAGATATGGAAAAGCCACCAAAAACAATGTCAACCCTGGATGAAAATAAACCCCGTTTACGGCTGTTGAATTGGGGTTTGGTACCATTTCAAAACCCATGGGTTTATTAATCCGGGGTTGACATTCTGCAGCGATTTTCCCAGCTAAAAACCTTCATTTCCTTCGGGATTTCCCAACGATTTTCGTGGATTTTCCATGTCCACTGCAGCCAAGTTGCAGCGCCCCGAGATTTCTCACAGAGCGCAGCGACGTGGTTTTACGGCTGCGCAGCTGTGGTTTTAGAAGAAATTTCTGACTTTCTGAAATTAAAGAATGCGCCACATGAATCCACATGATATGTTTGATTATGTTTGCCATGTTGCTGTTTTGAAGACGCTTCAAAAACTGCGATGGCAAGCAGCGTTTGAAAACTTTGCACCACACGGTTCCCGCAAATATCTTCAGTCAATATCTTCATTCAAGCATTCAAACCCCGAAACGGAAAACTATCAAGAAAACGTTGTCACGCACAAAAATAAATGTTCAAGTCAACCAAGAATCCCATACAAATAAAATAGGGAATAGGCAAAATATATACATTTCGATCAGGGCCAGCAGTTTTTGGCAGTCCTCGCCCGGAAACTGTTGTTTGCTCATGTTTGCCTATCCCATTCTACGGGTCACATGTCCGGACATTGGTTGTCTTTCCAAATACGACAAACAACACCAAAATTCGAACAAAATTCGGAAACATCGGAAACTAATACTGAATCCCTGCTTTCCAAATTTTATCTCTGTACGGTACCAAGACACCACAGACACCAACCAGCGACGCACTGTCCAAAGAACCGGTTCCAGCTGCTTACAAAACTTCACAAGGAACAAAACAAAATGGCAGCAGAAGCAGCAGAAGCAGCAGAAGCAACAACACACACCAAAAAAAAAACGACGACAACGACGACGACGACAACGACGAAGGAGGAAGGACGAAAACTAAGGAGGAAGGACGAAGGACAAAGGACGAATGTCGAAGGACGAGGACGAACACACATTCCTGGTGACCAGTTGTGTATGTTTACCGTTTTTGGTCTCCCCGCTATTGTTCTTGGAGGCCTGGACAATTGGTTGCTCAAAAAGTCTATGTGTAATTGTATAGATGCAATATAATAGAATATAGTAGAATATAATATAATAGAATATAATATAATATAATACAATACAATATAATATAATATAATATAATGCAATGTAATGTAATATAATATGATATGATATAGTGTATACATTAATATAATATAATGTAACATAATATAATGTAATATAATATAATGCAATGTAATATATAGTATAATGTTCTATAAAATAACATGATCTTATATATATATATACTTATATATATATAATAATAATATAATACAATACAATATAGTAGAATACAATACAATATTAAATTATACCAGCGTTGACCCCAAGCAGATGTAGAAATTTTAAATTATATTGTACATGCGAACCAAGGAACCCAGGGTGGGAGACAAGTGTGGGAGACAAGTGGGAGACAAGTGTAAACTCAGCCCAAAGAACCCACAGTGGGAGACAAGTGTGGGAAACAAGAGTGGGACACAAGTGTGGGAGACAAGTGTGGGAGAAAAGTGGGAGACAAGTGTAAACTCAGGCGCACCCAGACATCCAGAGTGGGAGATACGTGTGGGAGACAAGTGGGAGACAAGTGTAAAATCATGGGGCCCAAGGCACCCAGAGTGAAAGACAAGTGTGGGAGACAAGTGGAAGACAAGAGTAAAATCATGCGGCCCAAGGCACCCAGAGTGGGAGATAAGTGTGGAAGACAGGTGTGGGAGACAAGTGGGAGACAATTGTAAAATCATGCGGCCCAAGACACCCAGAGTGAGAGACAAGTGTGGGAGACAAGTGGGAGACAAGTGTAAACTCATGCGGCCCAAGGCAACCAGAGTGGGAGACAAGTGTGGGAGACAAGTGGGAAACAAGTGTAAACTCATGCGGCCCAAGGCACCCAAGTGTGAGGGACAAGTGAGAGACAAGTGTAAAATCATGCGGCCCAAGGCACCCAGAGTGGGAGACAAGTGTGGGAGACAAGTGGGAGACAAGTGTAGACTCATGCGGCCAAAGGCACCCAGAGTGGGAGACAAGTGTGGGAGACAAGGGGGAGACAAGTGTAAACTCATGCGGCCCAAGAAACCCAGAGTGGCAGACAAGTGTGGGAGACAAGTGTGGGAGACAAGTGTGGGAGACAAGTGTGGGAGACAAGTGGGAGACAAGTGTAAACTCATGCGCTCCCAGACATCCAGAGTGGGAGACACGTGTGGGAAACAACCCAAGACACCCGGAGTGGGAGACAAGTGTGGGAGACAAGTGGAAGACAAGTGTAAACTCATGCGGCCCAAGGCACCCAGACTGGGAGACATGTGTGGGAGACAAGTGGGAAACAAGTGGGAGACAAGTGGGAGACAAGTGTAAACTCATGTGGCCCAAGACACCCAGAGTGAAAGACAAGTGTGGGAGACAAGTGGAAGACAAGTGTAAACTCATGCGGCCCAAGGCACCCAGAGTGCGAGACAAGTGTGAAAGACAAGTGGGAGACAAGTGTAAAATCATGCGGCCCAAGGCACCCAGAGTGAAAGACAAGTGTGGGAGACAAGTGGGAGACAAGAGTAAAATCATGCGGCCCAAGGCACCCAGAGTGGGAGATAAGTGTGGAAGACAAGTGTGGGAGACAAGTGTAGACTCATGCAGCCCAAAGAACCCAGAGTGGGAGACAAGTGTGGGAGACAAGTGTAAACTCATGCGGCCCAAGGCAACCAGAGTGGGAGACAAGTGTGGGAGACAAGTGGGAATCAAGTGGGAGACAAGTGCAAACTCATGCGGCCCCAAGGCACCCAGAGTGGGAGACAAGTGTGGGAGACAAGTGTAAAATCATGCGGCCCAAGACACCCAGAGTGAAAGACAAGTGTGGGAGACAAGTGGAAGACAAGTGTAAACTCATGCAGCCCAAGGAAACCAGAGTGTGAGGGACAAGCGGGAGACAAGTGTAAAATGATGCGGCCCAAGGCACCCAGAGTGGGAGACAAGTGCGGAAGACAAGTGGAAGACAAGTGTAAACTCATGCGGCCCAAGGCACCCAGAGTGGGAGACAAGTGTGGGAGATAAGTGTGGGAGACAAAAGTGGGAGAGAAGTGTAAACTCATGCGGCCCAAGGCACCCAGAGTGGGAGACAAGTGTGGAAGATAAGTGTGGGAGACAAGTGTAAACTCATGCGGCCCAAGGCACCCAGAGTGCGAGACAAGTGTGGGAAACAAGTGTGGGAGACAAGTGGGAGACAAGTGTAAACTCATGCGGCCCAAGATACCCAGAGTGGGAGACAAGTGTGGAAGACAAGTGTAGGAGACAAGTGTAAACTCATGCGGCCCAAGGCACCCAGAGTGGGCGACAAGTGCGGGAGACAAGTGGGAGACAAGTGTAACATGCGGCCCAAGGCACCCAGAGTCGGAGACAAGTGTGGGAGACAAGTGGAAGACGAGTGTAAACTCATGCGGCCCAAGGCACCCAAGTGTGAGGGACAAGTGGGAGACAAGTGTAAAATCATTCGGCCCAAGGCACCCAGAGTGGGAGACAAGTGCGGAAGACAAGTGGGAGACAAGTGTAAACTCATGCGGCCCAAGGCACCTTGAGTGGGAGACAAGTGTGGGAGACAAGTGGGAGACAAGTGTAAACTCATGCGGCCCAAGGCACCCAGAGTGGGAGACAAGTGTGGAAGACAAGTGTAGGAGACAAGTGTAAACTCATGCGGCCCAAGGCACCCAGAGTGGGCGACAAGTGCGGGAGACAAGTGGGAGACAAGTGTAACATGCGGCCCAAGGCACCCAGAGTCGGAGACAAGTGTGGGAGACAAGTGGAAGACGAGTGTAAACTCATGCGGCCCAAGGCACCCAAGTGTGAGGGACAAGTTGGAGACAAGTGTAAAATCATTCGGCCCAAGGCACCCAGAGTGGGAGACAAGTGCGGAAGACAAGTGGGAGACAAGTGTAAACTTATGCGGCCCAAGGCACCTTGAGTGGGAGACAAGTGTGGGAGACAAATGGAAGACAAGTGTAAACTCATGCGGCCCAAGGCACCCAGAGTGCGAGACAAGTGTGGGAAACAAGTGGGAGACAAGTGTAAACTCATGCGGCCCAAGACACCCAGAGTGGAAACAAGTGTGGAAGACAAGTTTAGGAGACAAGTGTAAACTCATGCGGCCCAAGGCACCCAGAGTGGGAGACAAGTGTGAAGGACAAGTGGGAGACCAGTGTAAACTCATGCGGCCCAAGGCACCCAGAGTGGGAGACAAGTGTGGAAGACAAGTGTGGGAGACAAGTGTAAACTCATGCGGCCCAAGGCACCCAGAGTGCGAGACAAGTGTAGGAGACAAGTGTAAACTCATGCGGCCCAAGGCACCCAGAGTGGGGGAGACAAGTGTAAAATCATGCGGCCCAAGGCACCCAGAGTGAAAGACAAGTGTGGGAGACAAGTGTGAGAGACAAGTGTAAACTCATGCGGCCCAAGGCAACCAGAGTGGGAGACAAGTGTGGAAGACAAGTGTGGGAGACAAGTGTAAACTCATGCGGCCCAAGGCACCCAGAGTGGGAGACAAGTGGGAGACAAGTGTAAACTCATGCGGCCCAAGGCACCCAGAGTGGGAGACAAGTGTGGGAGACAAGTGTGGGAGACAAATGGAAGACAAGTGTAGACTCATGCGGCCCAAGGCACCCAGAGTGCGAGACAAGTGTGGGAGACAAGTGTAGGAGACAAGTGTAAACTCATGCGGCCCAAGACACCCAGAGTGGGAGACAAGTGTGGAAGACAAGTGTAGGAGACAAGTGTAAACTCATGCGGCCCAAGGCACCCAGAGTGGGAGACAAGTGCGGGAGACAAGTGGGAGACAAGTGTAAACTCATGCGGCCCAAGGCACCCAGAGTGGGAGACAAGTGTGAGGGACAAGTGTGGGAGACAAGTGTAAACTCATGCGGCCCAAGGCACCCAGAGTGGGAGACAAGTGTGAGGGACAAGTGTGGGAGACAAGTGTAGACTCATGCGGCCCAAGACACCCAGAGTGGGAGACAAGTGTGGAAGACAAGTGGAAGACAGGTGTAAACTCATGCGGCCCAAGGCACCCAGAGAATGCGGCCCAGGGATGCAACCCTTTGAAAGGAGTAAGAACCCCATACAGGTAAACCTGTTTGCGGAACAAAAAATGATATGACATAATATAATGTACGGTAAGTAATGTAGTATAATGTAATGTAACGTTACATGATATAATATAATACAATATAAATACAATATACTAAAATATCATGTCATATCATATCATATCATATCACATCATATCATATACGATCCAATTTTGGGCATGAAACCTGCGATTTTTGACAGGAGTGGCCCTAGGTAGTCAGATCAGATCAAGGTGTGCAGCACATGCTGAAGCTGCCAGCGTATGTTTTCCTCGCGCAGAGATGCACTGCAGGGCGGCTTTTCCTCAAATGGCGCGGGTTAAGGCAAATGAACGAGTACCACTGGCACAGTGGAAAGTTGGCGAAGCAATTGCCACGGGATTCTTTTTTCTTCTCACTGGGCCCATGCTGCTTCAGTACATGTTCACTCTTTTCTGGTCAAAAAGTTTAAGGTCAGTGCGAGAGTGGCATCTTGGTAGATTATCTTAGGGCTTGGAGCTGGCTGGGATATTCAAAAGGGGTGCAAAATTAAATTGGCATTGTTTTTCTTTTTTTGGCAAAAAAAGAATTGCCCTCCATTCAAAAGTCCAGCGGAACTAAGCTCGTAAGGTGCAAGTTTTTGAAACAGGCCGCACGTTTCGACTTTTTGAAAAGCAAAGTTGTGCCGATGCATGGCACGCACGATTCTGGGTGGAGACTTATGGCAATCTAAAACTTTTGCAACAAAGCTGTATCTAATCAATATGTGTAAAGATCACTGGCTGAGTCGCACTTTGTTCAAGATGTACATGTTCAATCTGAGCACGATCGACTTTGACTCGGCTCAGCTGAGAGTGGATTAGCACCATTTTAAAAGCCCTGGCCGTTTGAAGAGTTCAAAATCTTTGCGGGAGCCAGCTTTGAAACAAGTGCCTGGATCCAGAATTATGGCCAAAGGGGTTGCGGGGGAATGCGCTTCAAAATTGGCAAACGTTGTAAAAAAAATCATGGGTCTGAATCAGTTGCAGCCAGTTCCTTGTTTGGGCACCCGCACTGGATGCCAGTTTCCTAGCGCACCAAAAAAGACTCGAAGTGAAACCCCGGTAGCTTCTTGTTGGGGTTTTGCGGGCGTATCAAGTTTCAGCTCACTCATCAATGGCATTCATCATCAAAGATCATCCTCTTAGGTAGGCACCAGAACTGCTGCCACAACGGTGCTCCAATGCCTGACACCGCAGGGTCAGTGGCCGGTGGAGCTGACGCTCCGAGATTGGATCAAGCAAGCACTAAGCAGCACTCATGTGGCCTTCTCAGCGCCAGTGGTGCGTGCAGTGTTAGGCGGTCTCGTTCGTCATGCCAGCTGGGAAATTGGAGCAGTGCGATGCTGCCTAGTCATACTGTCATAACATGCCGCTGATGCTGATGCTGATGGCCTGGGGACCATTTTCTGCATCCAACACCTCATGATTCGTGACATCGGCAGTGCGCCGGTCAAACACCAGACCGATGATGTTGCCCAAAAAAAGCCATGATGAAATTGTTCAATCCATCAGCCCATATCTGTCAGTTCATTATGCTGTGCTTCGGTTGACCAGTCAAGGCTCCCTTTGCATGGTGCCCTTCAAGTGGTTGGACCTTCTGAAAAGGGGACCAACGAACAACCATTGTTGAGGACACTCCAGCACACCGATAATCATGCGCATGACATCTCAGCCTGAGTGGCAAGCAATGGCACATAACTGCCGTGATTTCCAGCACCCAAACCGACATTTCGCAGCCAAGCCCACTGAAACATGCCTTCTGTGGCGTGCTCCACTCAACCCATTCCAAGTCGCACCCGAGATCTGGCCCAGAACAGATGGCTGACTGCATCTGACTCTGATAGATCTGACAGATCTGAGAATCTGATAGATGCGCATCCTGCGAGTGATGTGCTGCTTGCTAGCGTGGCGGAGCAAAATATGGCACGGCCACAGCTGCAGCTCTTAAGGCGCAGCCCTCAAAGTTGTTGAAAGATCGGATTGAAGGTAGAGGAGCAAAATGAAATGCAAACAGCTTGGAGCACAACAGAAGTTCTTCTTGGCTGCAAGCGCAGAGTCGCTTTACGCATTCTTTCTTCTGTTTTCAAGCATCCTCTGCACCAACACGATAAAGACCAGGCCGATTTGAAGCACTTGAAAAAACTCTGCAGGCCGTGCCCCAAGGCTTTACGAAACCGGTGGATCTAGCAGCACTTATGGCGCTCCTACAATCACACCTGTCAAAACAATAGCAGCAAACTCTGCATCAAAACTCAACAAAGGCAGGGGGACTTCTGGTCTCGTCTCATACCTCTCCGACTCAATTGCTTGACTGCATGACTCCATCTGAGATTTTCGGACAAGAAAAGTTTCTCTTGGCTGCAAGCGCAGAATCGCTTTATGCATTCTTTCTTCTGTTTTCAAGCCTCGGGCCGATTCGACCGTCGGGAGGCTTCAGTGACTTGCAAAAACGTCAGGATTTTGAAGGCCGTGCTCCAAGGCGTCACAAAACCGTTGGATTTGGCACTTGTGGCTCTCCTACAACCATCCGTTTCAAACAAAATTCCCGGCTGCTATTTTTCAAAACTAGACCATCAACCACAAGGCGGAACGATCAATACTGTATTCTGCGCCTGTCTGACCAATGCAAAGGGAAATGCTGGTCTCGTCTCATACCTGTCTAAATCAGCTACATGACTGCATGACTCACGTTTCAAACAAAATCTTCGGATGCTTTTATTATTGCATTCTGTGCGTGTCTGCCCAATGCAAGCGGAAATGGCGCTCTCCGCTCATACCTCTCCAAATCAACCGCTTGAACATATGATTCCATCTCAACTTTTGGACAACGAAGTTTTTCTTGGCTGCAAGCGCAGAGTCGCTTCATGCAGTCTTTCTCCTGTTTTCAAGCATCCTCCGAACCAACAAGGTCGGGAGGCGTCAGCGACTCGAAAAAACGCCCGAGTTTTGAAGGCCATGCCCCAGGGCTTCACGAAACCGTTAACCACCGGTTTCATAGGCGACGCGATCTCAACTACAATCAGTGCGTGTCTGTCCAACGCAAGGCGACTGCTGGTCTCGTCTCATACCTCTCCAAATCAACCGCATGACTGCATGGCTCTGCCTTGATTTTTTGGACAGCAAGAGTTTCTCTTGGCTGCAAGCGCAGAGTCGCTTCATGCAGTCTTTCTCCTGTTTTCAAGCATCCTCCGAACCAACAAGGTCGGGAGGCGTCAGCGACTCGAAAAAACGCCCGAGTTTTGAAGGCCATGCCCCAGGGCTTCACGAAAAGCTCCAGCCGAACCGGCCGGGGTTTCTGCCGGTGAGCCACCAGAAACGAACACGGCAGTGTCGAGAGGATGATGTGATCATCCATCACCACCCTAAGATTCAAGGACTGATGCCATGAAAGGGATTTTGGTTCAGAAATATCTCAAACTGGGAGAAGGTTCAAACTAACAGACGAACCATGGAGTTACAGCAAACTTGTCAATAACCGGGTTTCAGATTCAGAGGTTTGCTGTCCAAGTCAACAATGGGAACCTCCAGGAAAGGTATTTGGTTTCTGTAGCACCTGTCCGACAAAAAACGTTTTCCGTTTCTCCCATCTTTTCCGATTCAGGTTTTGAGTTTCCGAAGCCCTCGGTTTTAGTTTATGATTCACGGTTCTTGACAGTCAGTGGCATCTTGAAGGGTGGCAACTGAACCTCTTGTTCTTTCAAGATCTTGCGGAGAACGAAATTAGGTTCAGAACCACACGAAAAAGACCAGAGGAGAACTCAGAATCGGAGTTCATTGAGCTCAAGCTCAAGAACTCAAACTCGATTGTGAATTTCATGCTCACAATGATCACAATGGTCTACTGTGAGCAATATCCTAAAGTGCCATCAAATGGGTGGTCTGAAGACAGCTGGCGCAAGGACACATTCAGAACGGCTGCATCGGGACAGTCTGTGGCATCTTGAAGGGTGGCAACTGAACCTCTTGTTCTTTCAAGATCTTGCGGAGAACAAAATTAGGTTCAGAACCACACGAAAAAGACCAGAGGAGAACTCAGAATCGGAGTTCATTGAGTTCAAGCTCAAGAACTCAAACTCGATTGTGAATTTCATGCCCACAATCCCAGAGGATCCATGTATGGAATATTTACCTACATTGGGATTCCTAAAGAATATTTACCTACATTGATCCCTAAAGTAATTTAAAATAATCCCAATGTAGGTAAATATTCCATACATGGATCCTTAGGGAATGATCACAATGTTCTACTGTGAGCAATATCCTAAAGTGCCACCAAATGGGTGGTCTGAAGACAGCTGGCGCAAGGACACAACAGAACGGCTGCATCGGGACAGTCTGTGGCATCTTGAAGGGTGAACCACTGAGGTCAAAGACATGTCATGTTCAGAAAAGATGGTTTTGGGATTTCCAAAATACACCGGTGGCTTTTGACCGTGACTATCGCTTTTTCAAGTAACCGATTGCCCATCTCTCTCTGCTCAATCTTCCAACAGCCGCTCATCCACCTGCGGCAATTTGTTCAAGCCAACACAAAATACGGGTGGTGCAGATGCGAGGCAGTCTGTGGTCGACCTTACCTCAAAAATAACTTTGGGGAGGTTCTGATAAAGTTTCACTCAACATCGAAGCGTATTCCGGACGCTTCAAGGTTAGTTGTCCCCTCAAATCCTGCAGTTCGGTGTGAAATGCCATTGCATCCAGCAAGTTTCATGGTTCAGCCGTCCCATCACTGTTGCCCAAACTGCCCCAACGCATACTAAGGGTGAAAAAGACCAGAGGAGAACTCAGAATCGGAGTTCATTGAGCTCAAGCTCAAGAACTCAAACTCGATTGTGAATTTCATGCTCACAATGATCACAATGGTCTACTGTGAGCAATATCCTAAAGTGCCACCAAATGGGTGGTCTGAAGACAGCTGGCGCAAGGACACAACAGAACGGCTGCATCGGGACAGTCTGTGGCATCTTGAAGGGTGAACCACTGAGGTCAAAGACATGTCATGTTCAGAAAAGATGGTTTTGGGATTTCCAAAATACACCGGTGGCTTTTGACCGTGACTATCGCTTTTTCAAGTAACCGATTGCCCATCTCTCTCTGCTCAATCTTCCAACAGCCGCTCATCCACCTGCGGCAATTTGTTCAAGCCAACACAAAATACGGGTGGTGCAGATGCGAGGCAGTCTGTGGTCGACCTTACCTCAAAAATAACTTTGGGGAGGTTCTGATAAAGTTTCACTCAACATCGAAGCGTATTCCGGACGCTTCAAGGTTAGTTGTCCCCTCAAATCCTGCAGTTCGGTGTGAAATGCCATTGCATCCAGCAAGTTTCATGGTTCAGCCGTCCCATCACTGTTGCCCAAACTGCCCCAACGCATCGCCTTGGAGTTAGCGAACTTGCATACTAAGGGTGAAAGAGAAAGGAGTCACGATGTCAGTGGTATTGCAACTAACGCACATTTCCCGCAAGCGTCGGCAAATTTTTGGTTGGCCACCGGTAACTTTCCTGCCCGTAGACTGCATGTGGAGGAAGGTAAAAGATCTCTTGCCTTTTGTAACGTTTGAGAGCCAATCTACCGCATTCCCCAACATCGGACCATTTAGTTGTGTGGAGGGGCGTATTCCGGACGCTTCAAGGTTAGTTTGTCCCCTCAAATCCTGCAGTTTGGTGTGAAATGCCATTGCATCCAGCAAGTTTCATGGCCCGAAAGCGTCGGCAAATTTTTGGTTGGCCACCGGTAACTTTCCTGCCCGTAGACTGCATGTGGAGGAAGGTGAAAAAGAGCTCTTGCCTTTTGTGACGTTTGAGAGCCAATCTACCGCATTCCCAAACATCGGACCATTTAGTTCTGCGGAGGGCTGTGGATCAACCCCTGAACTGAGAAGCGCTGGGTGCACTAAACTGAGCTGTACGAACTGGGATCAAGCGATATATGAAAACACCGCACTTCCACGTGCATCACCAGGCTTCACTGCATCTTGCGGTTTCATCCCTAGAAGCACAAAGAAAACGTGCGTCTCGTCACAGTCTGTGAGTGTGACGAGCCCTTTGAAAAGGCTCCGCCGTTCCTTGAAGTGAAAGCTCTTCATCCTCTGAACGAAGGTGTTGTACAACCCTTCAATGACCCAGGAACTTCATGGAACTTCCACGCACGGTATTTGTTGTTTCAAGTGGATCGTGGGATCACGCCGAGTTGTGGCAAGTACTTACGGCTTGAGTGTTCAGCTTCTGCGCCTACGGTCCGACGGTCCGCTTCAACTTTCAGAAAACTGAATGCAGCTTGGTTTCCAATCGGCACCTGTCATGATCTCACAAGCATCTGACAGGCGCGGCTGTCTGAAACCACACCTCCAAGTTGGATCTGAAATCATGGGCTATCCGAATGCTCACCTGCCATGCCCTTTCCAGTCATGCCATGATCAGGGCCACAGCGGAAGGCAACGCCCGCATTTCCCAAGACACCAAGGGATGTCTGCAAGGGTTGGCTGCGGGAAATGATTTCGCGGGTGCTTCTTCTGCTCAGATTTGATGCGTGTTGCAATGTAGAGGCTGCACCAAGAGGTTTTGCAAACCTACGAGGACCTACGCAGATTTGACCCGTGTCACACAAACACCTGAAGGCGGCCATGCAGTGAGTTTCCTCGTGAGAAAATCCGTCGTTTAGAAGGAAAAAAACGCTGCTCTGAAGCTACAGCCATGCGGCAAAAGATAGGCATTGATTGGCCGCAGTCAGAAGTTGGCTGACCGCAAAATCTCGGCTCAGAAGACTGCACCCCGCCAAAAAAACAATATTGGGTCAAACGAAATGATTTCTGGCGCAAATTTTGACCATGTTTGATAGGTACTGCACTTATTACTATCTTAACTCCATAGTTTGAACCATATCGACCTATCTTAAAGCTTTGTAGGCCAAAGTCTCTCTTTGCCAGCGAATCTTCTCCAGCCAATCTTTGATTTTGCCGAGATCAATTTTCCTTTTTGACTCTTTAGAAATTTGAGCTCGACCGATGCGGATGGTGGATCTGGTGCAAGCACCACTTGGATCACATGGCGATGAACCACACATCGCTGCTTCACAGCTCAAAGGAAGTCACTTCAATGGCAGGCGGGCGATCTAAGCCTGGGCAGGGCTTTTGAGATGCTAGTCCGCCAAATTTTGGTATAGGATGGTATTGGTTTTCAGACATACATTATCCCCAATCACTAGTTCCCCACCTGCCAGGTGAGGGTTGTTAGATTTTATCAGAGCGCATGCCCGCCTCCTCCTCCTCCTCCTCCTCGACTAGCTGTCCTCCTCGCTGTCCTCCTCGCCTCCGCCTCTTCCACCTCCACTTCCGCCTTGCTCCACCTCCACTTCCGCCTTGCTCCACCTCCACTTCCGCCTTGCCAACCTTGCCAACTCGTCGCCAAGCTCTTCGCCAACTGCCCAGCCCAGTGCGCACTGCTGGACGTCAACCTGCGAGCTGCCCAGCTCAGTGTGCACCGCCGGACCTCAACCTGCGAGCTGCCGAGCTCAGTGTGCACCGCTGGACCTCAACCGGGGACCTGCCCAGCTCAGTGTGCACCGCTGGACCTCAACCGGGGACTGGCTCAGCTCAGTGTGCACCGCTGGACCTCAACCGGGGACCTGCCCAGCTCAGCGTGCACCGCTGGACCTCAACAGCCAGATAGAATGCCAGAAGATATGCCAGATAGAATGTCAGATAGAATGCCAGAAGATATGCCAAATAAAATGCCATGAGATATGCCAGATATGCCAGATAGAATGCCAGAAGATATGCCAGAAGATATGCCAGATAGAATGCCAGATAGAATGCCAGAAGGTATGCCAGATAGAATGCCAGATAGAATGTCAGATAGAATGCCACAAGATATGCCAGATAGAATCCAAGAAGATTTGCCAGATAATATGCCAGAAGATATGCCACAAGATATGCCAGATAGAATGCCAGAAGATTTGCCAGATAGAATGCCAGAAGATATGTCAGATAGAATGCCAGAATATATGTCAGATGAAATGTCAGAAAATATGTCAGATAGAATGCCAGAAGATATGCCAGGTAGAATGCCAGAAGATATGTCAGATAGAATGCCAGAAGATATGCCAGATAGAATGCCAGAAGATTTGCCAGATAGAATGCCAGAAGATATGTCAGATAGAATGCCAGAAGGTATGCCAGATAGAATGCCAGATAGAATGCCAGAAGCTGATGTCAGAATATTATGCCAGGATAGCACCAACCTCCTCCCCCCTCCCCCCCCCCCACGATAGAATGCCAGATAATATGCCAGAAGATATGCCACAAGATATGCCAGATAGAATGCCAGAAGATTTGCCAGATAGAATGCCAGAAGATATGTCAGATAGAATGCCAGAATATATGTCAGATGAAATGTCAGAAAATATGTCAGATAGAATGCCAGAAGATATGCCAGGTAGAATGCCAGAAGATATGTCAGATAGAATGCCAGAAGATATGCCAGATAGAATGCCAGAAGATTTGCCAGATAGAATGCCAGAAGATATGTCAGATAGAATGCCAGAAGGTATGCCAGATAGAATGCCAGATAGAATGTCAAATAGAATGCCACAAGATATGTTTTTCAGCTTCTCTAACCTCAGAATATATGCCAGAAGATATGCCAGATAGAATGCCAGAAGATTTGCCAGATAGAATGCCAGAAGATATGCCAGAAGATATGCCAGAATATATGCCAGAAGATATGCCAGATAGAATGCCAAATAGAATGTCAGAAGATATGTCAGATAGAATGCCAGAAGATATGCCAGAAAGAATGCCAGATAATATGCCAGAAGATATGCCAGATAGAATGCCAGATAGAATGCCAGAAGATTTGCCAGATAGAATGCCAGAAGATATGTCAGATAGAATGCCAGAAGATTTGCCAGTAAGAAAATGTATAAATGTCATGGTGGGGATCACACGAAGTAAAGTAATTTTTTAGACCAAGGTTCCTCAGGTACCCTAGAACAGAACTCAACAAACAGCGTGAATCGCAGACCGTTTGCTTGGGAAAGTTGATGAGATCTTCTGTTCAATCAAAAAGGACAGTGCAGCGAGCGCAGAAGTTGAGGTATGAGGACAATAGTCTGTCACAACAATCAACAGGCTTCCAAGTGCAACCTGCATCATAGAGGGGATCCGGTCGATATTTTTAAGCCAAGATTCTTGGCTCGCATATGTCTCCTCGCGCTGCTCAAGTTGTCATACCGATTGAATATTAGATTACCTAGGATATATTTGATTCGATGAAATTCAATGCATCAGCGAATCAGACTCCCTCAGATTCCATTGATAGTTTCTATTGATCTTTAGAATCCCCATGGGACATTGGGGACAACGAATAGGCTGTGCACCTGGACAAACAAACATGTTGATGGGTCAAACATGGTTAAACATCGCTAAACCCTAATTTTTAGTGGTTGAATTCCCAATTAGGTTTGTGAAATATGGTTATATAAACTACTGGTTGGTGGTTCGTTTCAACCATCTTGAAAAATATTAGTCAATGGGAAGGATTATCCCATGTATTATGGAAAATAAAAAATGTTTGAAATCACCTACCAGACTATGTTTAAAGACCTCATTCTGCAAAAAAAAATGCAAGTCAAATCAGGCCGCCTCAGGGAAAAAAAACTGTAGGACATCCCACCCAAGGCCTTAAGCAAACCTCTGCTTTTCGAACTAGGTCAGCCACGCTTTGGCCCTGCAGCCTCACCACAGAGTCTGACTTTATGGCGGGTTTACCTCAAATTATCCGATTTAGAAAAGGGATTAATTATAACCAACAGAATTACAAGAATTAAACGGGTCCAACAATGGGGAACTTAGATGAATTTGGACGAATTTAGTTTCAATGTGTGGCAAGCCCCAAAAAGATGCAGAAGCTCAGATCTGTTGCAGAAATGAAAGGGTAAATTCAATCTGATCCGTATCCTTTGACGGGTTCCTGTACGATTAAACTATATAATGTGGGCCTAGAAAAAAATTGTGAGTTCAATCTGGACCCAGCAGAGAAATTGGAGATATTGACCAACAGAACATGGGGATTCCATGGAACATGAAGAGAAACTATGCCACTATGCGATTTGGTGCCTGCCATAGCCAAGACGACTCGGAGCAAAAAGAGTTCTCAAATGAGGTTAGGTGATAGCCAGCCATATCTACCAACGAAGAGAGCAGATGGAGCAGCATGCAGCAAACTCTCTCTCAGCAAGTGTTTCTCGGATATGTTTTTTTTTGTATGTGCGGTAATTTCAACCCCACTTAGAAAAGGATCGTTTCCACCTATAAAACCGCACTTTTGACAAAATTGCAACCAGGCAGCAGAGCTTCTAGCAGAGCTTGTAGCTAAACCTGCCTTTGTCAGCATCAGCCTCTGACTGAAGTCAGCCTTCGAAGGCAAGTCCTTCCCCCAAACAGCTTGAAAGAGAACAGCAGTTGGGATGTACACACACACACAACAACAATCAATTTCAAGTAGAATTGGCAACTACTGGAAACGGTGTACTAAAGCAACCAGAAATGGTGATGGTCATGTCCAGCGCCTGAAACCGTCCAACTTAGGTTCACCAAATAGCACTGCTCAATGGAAGTTGAGTTCGTACATAAAATGACTCGTTAATCCCTCAGTGTTTCAAGCGTAGAGGAATGTGCCCAACCCTGTGCCTGATTGATTCGGACAGGTGGGCCCCGTGCTACCATTCCAGGGCCCAAATATGTGACCTCAGCTTGAGCTGCCCAGATCTCTGTGGTGATCCCTCCACATCTGGGAGTCGCACTCAGCGATCTGGTCTTTCAGATTCATTCCGTGTTTGCTGACATTGCAACATCAGAAAGAAAGGCTGAGATGCTTCGATAATGGAAAAGCCTGCCAGAGTGGTGCTACTGATTTTTGTCGAGGGCAAAATTCTCAAGTCATAGATCTTTTCAAAGTCTCAGTAACACATTGTAAAACCAGGCAGCAGAACGCAACCACTCAAACTTAGTCCTAATTTGTTCGCCACTGCTCCCAGGAACACTGTCAGCCCAGGGGCGTCGAGCAGCATTGCTTGAGATTTGTCAACAAAACCAACCAGATTGAGGCACCCGCACCTCACCAGCCACCACAATAAACACTGGAAGAAACAAAAAACTTCCACGGCGACTTCAAAACCTCTGCTAATCCCAACTTCAATAGGGAAATATGAGATACTGTACTCGTCGAACTAAATGAGTGATTTTCCAGTTAGCCATGTTGCTGGGGTTGGGAATTCCTGACACCTGTGGTCACCGAAGTTTCGGACCTGCGATGGAGCAAAGCGTCCACCAGCCTAACGCTGGTCGCATCCAGAAGAAACTTCTCCATCACCTCATGTGGTCAGCACCATGGAAAGGTGAGCAGTACTCAAGATAGCTACCCTCCAGGTAGATCATTTTGGGACCCCATGGATTGCCATAGCTATCTCAGCTTACTGGAGGGTACGGGCTGCTATGGGTCAGTTCCTTGGTACTCAGATTGTGGTAGGTTTTGACCCATCCCTTTTTCTCCCATCGGAAACGATTGGTGAACACCTAAGGTGCCAAGATGCCGCAAAAACTCGAAATGAGTCAGCGTCAAAAATCGACATGGGAATGGCCCAAATCGGAAAATTGTTAATTAATTAGTGGGGATTCCCGGAGTTTAAGCCCAATGAATATTGGGTAGCATAACGTTCATTTTACCAACCAATCATCATTTATCAATTATATCCACATTTTCTTTGGTTTAAATTTGATACTTAGACGTTTCTTACAAGTTATTGCTCAAATGGCATACCCTCTGGTAATTTAACATAGCTATTGAAAATGGCCCAGTCGAAATAGTTGATCTACCCATTAAAAATGGTGGATCTTTCCATATTCTCCATCGTTTTTTTGTATGTTTACCAGAGGCTTCTGAAAACCAAGGCACTGTGAAGAGCAGGCTGGGCCAGCTGGGTGCTTCATCGTGTCGCCTTGGGACCCAGGTGGCTGGAAAATTCCCGCACTAAATAGAGGTTGACCCTGGAATCAGATATGGAAAAGCCACCAAAAACAATGTCAACCCTGGATGAAAATAAACCCCGTTTACGGCTGTTGAATTGGGGTTTGGTACCATTTCAAAACCCATGGGTTTATTAATCCGGGGTTGACATTCTGCAGCGATTTTCCCAGCTAAAAACCTTCATTTCCTTCGGGATTTCCCAACGATTTTCGTGGATTTTCCATGTCCACTGCAGCCAAGTTGCAGCGCCCCGAGATTTCTCACAGAGCGCAGCGACGTGGTTTTACGGCTGCGCAGCTGTGGTTTTAGAAGAAATTTCTGACTTTCTGAAATTAAAGAATGCGCCACATGAATCCACATGATATGTTTGATTGTGTTTGCCATGTTGCTGTTTTGAAGACGCTTCAAAAACTGCGATGGCAAGCAGCGTTTGAAAACTTTGCACCACACGGTTCCCGCAAATATCTTCAGTCAATATCTTCATTCAAGCATTCAAACCCCGAAACGGAAAACTATCAAGAAAACGTTGTCACGCACAAAAATAAATGTTCAAGTCAACCAAGAATCCCATACAAATAAAATAGGGAATAGGCAAAATATATACATTTCGATCAGGGCCAGCAGTTTTTGGCAGTCCTCGCCCGGAAACTGTTGTTTGCTCATGTTTGCCTATCCCATTCTACGGGTCACATGTCCGGACATTGGTTGTCTTTCCAAATACGACAAACAACACCAAAATTCGAACAAAATTCGGAAACATCGGAAACTAATACTGAATCCCTGCTTTCCAAATTTTATCTCTGTACGGTACCAAGACACCACAGACACCAACCAGCGACGCACTGTCCAAAGAACCGGTTCCAGCTGCTTACAAAACTTCACAAGGAACAAAACAAAATGGCAGCAGAAGCAGCAGAAGCAGCAGAAGCAACAACACACACCAAAAAAAAAACGACGACAACGACGACGACGACAACGACGAAGGAGGAAGGACGAAAACTAAGGAGGAAGGACGAAGGACAAAGGACGAATGTCGAAGGACGAGGACGAACACACATTCCTGGTGACCAGTTGTGTATGTTTACCGTTTTTGGTCTCCCCGCTATTGTTCTTGGAGGCCTGGACAATTGGTTGCTCAAAAAGTCTATGTGTAATTGTATAGATGCAATATAATAGAATATAGTATAGAATATAATATAATAATACAATACAATACAATATAATATAATATAATACAATATAATATAATATAATATAATATAATATAATATAATGCAATGTAATGTAATATAATATGATATGATATAGTGTATACATTAATATAATATAATGTAACATAATATAATGTAATATAATATAATGCAATGTAATATATAGTATAATGTTCTATAAAATAACATGATCTTATATATATATATACTTATATATATATATAATAATAATATAATACAATACAATATAGTAGAATACAATACAATATTAAATTATACCAGCGTTGACCCCAAGCAGATGTAGAAATTTTAAATTATATTGTACATGCGAACCAAGGAACCCAGGGTGGGAGACAAGTGTGGGAGACAAGTGGGAGACAAGTGTAAACTCAGCCCAAAGAACCCACAGTGGGAGACAAGTGTGGGAAACAAGAGTGGGACACAAGTGTGGGAGACAAGTGTGGGAGAAAAGTGGGAGACAAGTGTAAACTCAGGCGCACCCAGACATCCAGAGTGGGAGATACGTGTGGGAGACAAGTGGGAGACAAGTGTAAAATCATGGGGCCCAAGGCACCCAGAGTGAAAGACAAGTGTGGGAGACAAGTGGAAGACAAGAGTAAAATCATGCGGCCCAAGGCACCCAGAGTGGGAGATAAGTGTGGAAGACAGGTGTGGGAGACAAGTGGGAGACAATTGTAAAATCATGCGGCCCAAGACACCCAGAGTGAGAGACAAGTGTGGGAGACAAGTGGGAGACAAGTGTAAACTCATGCGGCCCAAGGCAACCAGAGTGGGAGACAAGTGTGGGAGACAAGTGGGAAACAAGTGTAAACTCATGCGGCACCCAAGTGTGAGGGACAAGTGAGAGACAAGTGTAAAATCATGCGGCCCAAGGCACCCAGAGTGGGAGACAAGTGTGGGAGACAAGTGGGAGACAAGTGTAGACTCATGCGGCCAAAGGCACCCAGAGTGGGAGACAAGTGTGGGAGACAAGGGGGAGACAAGTGTAAACTCATGCGGCCCAAGAAACCCAGAGTGGCAGACAAGTGTGGGAGACAAGTGTGGGAGACAAGTGTGGGAGACAAGTGTGGGAGACAAGTGTGGGAGACAAGTGTGGGAGACAAGTGGGAGACAAGTGTAAACTCATGCGCTCCCAGACATCCAGAGTGGGAGACACGTGTGGGAAACAACCCAAGACACCCGGAGTGGGAGACAAGTGTGGGAGACAAGTGGAAGACAAGTGTAAACTCATGCGGCCCAAGGCACCCAGACTGGGAGACATGTGTGGGAGACAAGTGGGAAACAAGTGGGAGACAAGTGGGAGACAAGTGTAAACTCATGTGGCCCAAGACACCCAGAGTGAAAGACAAGTGTGGGAGACAAGTGGAAGACAAGCGTAAACTCATGCAGCCAAAGGAACCCAGAGTGTGCGGGACAAGCGGGGGACAAGTGTAAAATGATGCGGCCCAAGGCACCCAGAGTGGGAGACAAGTGTGGGAGATAAGTGGAAGACAAGTGTAAACTCATGCGGGCCAAGGCACCCAGAGTGGGAGATAAGTGTGGGAGACAAGTGTGGGAGACAAGTGTAAACTCATGCGGCCCAAGGCACCCAGAGTGGGAGACAAGTGTGGGAGACAAGTGGAAGACAAGTGTAAACTCATGCGGCCCAAGGGACCCAGAGTGGGAGACAAGTGTGGGAGACAAGTGGAAGACAAGTGTAAACTCATGCGGCCCAAGGCACCCAGAGTGAAAGACAAGTGTGGGAGACAAGTGGGAGACAAGTGTAAACTCATGCGGCCCAAGACACCCAGAGTGAAAGACAAGTGTGGGAGACAAGTGGAAGACAAGTGTAAACTCATGCAGCCCAAGGAAACCAGAGTGTGAGGGACAAGCGGGAGACAAGTGTAAAATGATGCGGCCCAAGGCACCCAGAGTGAGAGACAAGTGCGGAAGACAAGTGGAAGACAAGTGTAAACTCATGCGGCCCAAGGCACCCAGACTGGGAGACATGTGTGGGAGACAAGTGGGAAACAAGTGGGAGACAAGTGTAAACTCATGCGGCCCAAGGCACCCAGAGTGGGAGACAAGTGTGGAAGACAAGTGTGGGAGACAAGTGTAAACTCATGCGGCCCAAGGCACCCAGAGTGCGAGACAAGTGTGGGAAACAAGTGTGGGAGACAAGTGGGAGACAAGTGTAAACTCATGCGGCCCAAGATACCCAGAGTGGGAGACAAGTGTGGAAGACAAGTGTAGGAGACAAGTGTAAACTCATGCGGCCCAAGGCACCCAGAGTGGGAGACAAGTGCGGGAGACAAGTGGGAGACAAGTGTAACATGCGGCCCAAGGCACCCAGAGTCGGAGACAAGTGTGGGAGACAAGTGGAAGACGAGTGTAAACTCATGCGGCCCAAGGCACCCAAGTATGAGGGACAAGTTGGAGACAAGTGTAAAATCATTCG
>CAMXCT020000905.1:104758-197904 GCA_947184155.2 Cladocopium goreaui | reverse complement strand
TCTTACCTAACACTTGGGATTTTCGGGTGGATTTTTCAAACGGAATGTTATCATTGATGTCCAATTCCGGATGCGTATGACATAGGCCAGGTGTTGAAGTGGACTGTAGGTGTCCCTTTCCTTCACCCTCACTACATCCTTCACCCTCACTCCCCCCATGAACAAGGCGCATAAGCGTATTGATCACACGTGTGGCTGGCGGAAGGCACTGGTGAATGGATTTCGGGTGTTGAGACGGTGATGTCTGTGCATCTAAAAACAAGGCATCAACCGAGAACATCAGCATTGGTGAATCGGTCAGATGCTGTACACGATCATGTTGTGTTGACGCACACGAGTCACGTAGTGATCTCGAGTGGGCAGGCGGGGCATGCACGTGCTTTGACGACATCACCCGGTGGGTTGAGGTCGTTGAAACGGATTGTGAAACAGTGTCCGGGATCAACGGCTGCTTGTTTGGCGAATGGTACTGAAAACACGCTCGTTCAACCCACTTGTCAAATCTGATAGCCTGCTCTGGTGGAGATGCACGGTGTTCGACCTTTGTCCAGGTACCATTGAGAAGAACCCATGTGGATCTCAATACATCTGGCGGCACAATCAGGCCGGGTGGCTTAGGACGATAAAACACCGGTTGCTTGACGACAAAAATGGGATCCATACCTGGCAAGTATTGTAGCTTCTCTTTACTAGTCAAACCCTTCCTATACACTTCTTTTGGCAAAATAGGAGTTTCCGTGTATGGGAAGTTTGGGATGTCCTCAGTTTTGGATTGGAAAACTTGGCGAGTAGTCATATCGACATCGGTGCTAGGCTGCAACATGTCTAATACTTCTTTGCTCTGCAAGTCCTGAGGCTCCAACAAATTGATTAGCATACAAGCTTTCTTCCATGCCATGGGATTCTTGAATCCTTTAGTATGGATATCGGCTGCCATTTTGGCTGTAATTTCATAGATCAATACGAAATGATCCTTTTGAAAATGTTCATGCATGGAGGCAATGGAAATACCATGTGTGCGCTCCAAATGACGCATGGTTGGATTCCGTCCTGATCTGACAACACCAATCATCCCTTGATTATCGTCATGAAACAGGAGTTGAGGAAAAACTTTGGCTAAGACTTTCCACAGACTTAATGCGTGGATTCCTAGAGTCCTAAGTGCAGTATCTGCAGCCACAATTTCAGCTTCGGGGGTAGAATGACTAACACACCCTTGTCGCTTACTTCCACCAGCAAGTGGGAATCTTGTGAACTTACCTTGGACTTGTAAGTGCGATCCTGAAGTTGATCTCAAGGATTGGGCACACCCAGCGAAATCCGCATCTGCAAATAGTCCTAACGATAAATCTTCAATTTTGTCTCCGACCCATCCTATCATTTTGAGGGACAATGTGGAATTAACATAACACATTAGGTGATGAAGACGGGCGTCATCATCCTTTGTCCATTTAGTCACATTACGTGCTAATGCATTGATGGATCTCAACAGGTCAAACCGCGCAATGCGGGCTGCATAAAGCAGCTTCATAAGCACACTAGCTGCATGCGGAGCTAGATTCCCACGGCTCAGCGTCTCACTGTCTTGGCCATGACGTGAGTTGCCAGTCTCGGAGAGAGCAGGCATATCTGGATCGAAGGAATGTGCACACCAAGGACACTCAACTTTGCGTTTTCCATCGGAAGGAGCTCGATACGGGCTGCTTTTCGTTTCCTCTGGAAGGCTTGGAGTTGATACCTTTTTCAATTTTGTGTCCTTACCAATGATGTCAAGATACTTTTCCACCGATAACTTTAACAATCCTTCCATGTTATAGGTTATGGTCTTGACTTTCTTACCATTATGCAATTGGGTCTCACCTTGGGATAAAACACATCCTAAGTAAAGTCCCAAGTCGGTTTCGGGTTCAATGCGCAGAACAGTGCGCAACATATCCCAACCTTTGGCCAGATTTTCGGAGGGCCCAGCAAGCTTAAGATCATCCACATAGATTACCAACAGCAATTTGAGCTCATCATGAAAATACATAGAAGGCCATTCTTCTCCGATGGGCTTAAAACCAATTTCTTGAACTTTCTTGTCACAATGTTGTTCCCACATCGTGCCTGAATCAGGGTGTCCATACAGGGCTTTGTCGAGTCTTACGACAGGACGACGGAACTTCCAGTACTGTATCTCCGGAGGCCATGCATCAGTGGGTAACTCCACCCAACACAAGGGTCCCTTCAACTTCGCCTGGATGTAGGCCTGAATCGCATCTGCCAACTTGACGGAGTGCCCAGGAAGACATCCGTAAAAATCTGCCCATCGTGAGGCTTCGAAGGAAGCAGGGGAATTTCCCAAGTCTTGGAAGAATGCTGCTTCCCAATGCTGATTCTTCACCTGATTTCCTAGCAGAACGCCTCTTCCCTTGAATTTTCGTCCAGGATTGTCTTCTGACAGCTGGTAATTCTTTTCCACGCATATGCCATGGACTCTGGCCATGTGTACTTCTTTTTTGTTCTTCTTGGCCTCTGCAACAACGTCGTCGTATTCACGAACCATTGTAAAGTCGAATACCTCTTGATCACGAAGGCCTTTCCACTCCTTGAGCATCGCCTCTTTGGCCTTTGGGTTAGACTCAATCTCAGCTCTGCCCACAGGTCGTGAAACCATTGCATTGAAGAGTTTGCTTCCAAGCCCTCCTGATGGTATCTTGGTTCGGTGACTTTGATTTGATGCAGAAGTACACGGCATAGTTGGAAATGGGATGTATTCATCATCATCAGTGGCTATGTCCTTCACGTTCTTGACGTTAACACGTTTGCCATTTTTGATCATTGTCGACTCTCCTGGCGTAGCCATGGAAAACCTCGAAATCTCACCTGACAATGTGCTCCAAACTTCACCACTCCACGATGCTTTTGGGCCACGCCCTTTCTCGACCTCCGACCACTCATCCCATTCAGTGAGATATTCCTCGTCGTCCGGTACGTCAGTAGAAGCATCGGAACATGGACTAGCATCAGCATTCCTCTTCACTTTTCGACAATCAATGTATCGTCTTCCATGTACATCGTCATCATCGACTATGTCGTACAGATCAAGATACGTACTTGTACATGTGATAGGTAAGGTAATTTTATTCTTCACAACTTCACCAACACCTGTATCGGATTTCTTTGACTTTGAATGAGAGTCATCCTTCTTACTTTCATCACCACCCTCATCGTCCTTGGACTTTGGCTCGTCCTTGTCTTTCTTTGAATCTTTCTTCTCCTTCTTCGCTGCCTTCTTCTTCTTTTCCTCGACCAATCTTTTGGCTTTGTCATCGGCCTCTTTCTTCTCCAACTTCTTCTTCTCGGCTTTGAGGATGGTGTTCCGATCAGATTGGGAGAGTTTACGCCATTCTTCAGGAGAATAGGTCCCTTTGGGACGCAATGACGTTCTGAACATTCGTCTACCGTCATCTCCAATCTTGTATGGGTAACCCTTGACGTTCAACTTGACCTTCTCACCATCGTCATTGAGGTATACCTTCCCATCTCCAGCTTTGCCCTTCTTCCAATGGTCTGGTTGGGCATCGATCAATTCCTGGAGAGTCATCTCTTCTGGATCTTTGTCTTTGTCGAAGATATCCTCAGGGTCATCAAGAGGCTTCTTTGAGACTTTTCCACCACTTGGTCCAGGTCCACCGTCGTCTCCGTCATCAAGCTCATCATCATCTTCATCATGGTCATGTTCTTCGTCATCTCCATGAGGCACTTTGGAGGGATCGCCATCGAGGATTTCTCTTTCTTTCATCCCTTCCAATGTGGTGTTCACCCTCTCATATTCCTGCTTGCATGGAAATGTCAATGGAGTGACCATCTCGACCTTTTCAGTCAAATGAGGTTTGAGAAGACGGTGTTCAGGTTTGCTAGCATCATCACCAAGATTTTGATGTACGAATTCACTCAGAGGCCATACTTTGTATTGTCTTGACCAATGCATCCCTGGACCAATGTGATAACCTGCAAACACTCCTGGAATAGAATCAGGCCCGAACTTATGAAGTTGTCCTGCTTCTCTGGTCTTCGGAGGCTTGTAGTTCACACGAGCACCATAGGGAATGAGTTTGCCAGCAAATTCAGATCCATGGAGTTTGCACCAAGCGCTCAAATCATCATCGTTGGGTTCTACGTTGAGTAGATGACATACGCAAAGGATTGCTGTTCTCCAGAAACATGGTGGTAATCCAGCTTCCAAAAGGCATGTAGAAGTAGCTGTGAGAATAAATTGGTTCGTCCTTTCGGCAATCGAGTTGGTTTGAGGTCTTCCAGGCAACGAATGATCAATTGGTATCTTCATCTCATTCATAGCTTCAATGAATTGAGGAGCATGATCAGAGTAGGCCTGTCTGACCTTCTTGGCGCCGATGAACTGTTTCACTGCTCTAACTACATCGTCTTTGGTCATTCGATCAGATGGATAAGCACCAATGATTCCTGTATAACAGTCTCTGACAACCAACACTTCCTTCTCGAGGACCAATACGTCATCATGGACTTTGGATGTGTCCACCGCATCGAAGGTAATGAGGTCGCCAAACTTCTTGAGTTCCCTTTTGTATGCACCACGACGAGTCTTGAAATGCTTCATCTTTGCTCGAATGCATGAATCGCAATATGGATTCTTGTATCTGTGGGTCAACTTGTGATTCAAGCTATTAGCTTCTCTCTTGAGTGTTCCTCTTTTGGCAACCCTAGATTCACCTTCAACAACATCGATCTCGATGTCATCTTCATCACCTTCGGCGGCATCTTCAGGAGCACCATGACCATCATCTTCAAAGTCAGTCTCGTCTCCAGGAGGCTCGTCAATCGGAGTTCCTGGATCGTACTCGCCGCCCTCAGGTGGTTCTTCTTCTTCTTCTCCTGGGGTTGCTGAATGTTTCTGCCGGTTCATTGCTCTTTTCTTCTTCTTCACCTTGAGCTTCTTGACATATCGGGAACAGTTGTGATCCTCAGTTGATGTCTCAAGACCACTTTCTCCATCGAGATGTACTCTTCGCGAGGGTTGACCAACATCATCAATGTCGTTGAAATCATTGACTCCGATTTGAGGATGTATCAATAGGTCATGGATCTTTGATGCATGATGACATTCATGAGGAGTGCATTCATAAGTTCCAAGATCAACGTAGGGGATGTTGTCATGGATTGTCAAATCGATGCGTTCTCCATTCTTCGTAATCATGAAAGGCATTTGACCAGATGGCCATACAAAGGAATATCCTTCTTCCATGCATCGTTTCCCAAGAGACATCACGGACGGAGTGTCGTCCAGTACATAGGCATGAGAGGTCACATCAAAGGTTCCCAGGTCAATCTCTGCTTCTGTCTGAGTAGCAGTTGAACCGTTGGCTGTGTGGAACATGATAGGATCACAAGTTCGCTGCTTCAAGTTCATCCTTTCGGCTTTCCTTGCAGAAATCAGATCATGCCCGCTGCCAGAATCCAGGATGAATCTACGATCTTTGGCTTGCACTGGTAGTGAAATGCACATTATGTTCTTGGACTTCATGAGGGAGTTTCCAACTTCGTGTTCAACAAGCTCTTCAATAAAAGTCAAGTCATCACGATCATTGTCCAGTTTGATCAACATGTCGAACTTGGGGCCAATAATGATTCTAACTTCATCAACAAAACGATGGAGTCCACATCTGTCCATGATGATAGCCTTGGCCCGTGCTCGGACTGAACCGAGGGTGTTGTCGGACTTGGACTGATCGTCGGTCAAATCATCGACTTTCCAGAAAACATATTGCTTGTTGGGGTCACGATACATACGTTTGGGTAGTCCCTCCTGGTAGTCCTCAATGGCGATCTCGTGCACCTCAGGTTCCAGATCAAATGAGATCCTGCGATCATCAGAAGACTTCTTTGCACTGGCTATCCTCGGTGAGGTATAATCCATAGAATCTTCATTGTCGCTATCAAAGAAGGAATCAATGGTAATGGGAGTCGCTTTCTTCTTTGGTGTCTTCTTGCTGGTCCTTTCTGAAGATGCTGAAGGCGATCGATCTGCATGTAAGAATTTACATTTGCTTCCGAACTTGCAGGTACCCTTCTTGCCAATTCCAACATACCTTCTTTTTGGGTCCAGCTGAAGATGAACTTCCTCTACTTTTCCCTCTTGATGAATCTCTACTTCCGCTTCTGCCTTTCTTGCCTTTCATCTTGGCATCATAGACCTTCTGAGAATGACTGTAAAGACATTTGTCACCTTTGTTGCATCCTCCTTTATTGAAGAAGTAGTTACAGAAAATCTTCTTCTTGTCTACGGGTGAAGATGATCTTCCCTTCCCACCTTTGCCTTTCTTGTTGTTCTTGTCGGCATGGGATTTCGGAGAAGGTGTAGGAAGTACCGATGCAGCTTCACTCTTCGCTTTCGCCTTAGGACGTTTGGGAGGATCACCTGTAGACGATGCAGCCGCTTCATTCTCCTTCTTGGTCTTGACGGGAGCGGCAGGCTTGTCTGCATCTTCTAAGGCAGGTGTCGTCTTGTTAGAGGACAATGACAGTTTCACTGCACGTTCTCTATCTTTCAACAGTCGTTCTTGCTTCCCTCGTGCTATGTATCCCTTTATCATACCAGTTAGGTAAGCATAGGTCTTCTCAGGATGCCCTTCATCAAAGGTTTTGTATCGGTTGATATCGAAGGCCATAAGCTTTGAATGTTCAATCTTCCGGAACAATGTGTCACGCAGGGAATTGTTGGAAGGCAGATCATCATGTTTCATATTGTATACGATGTCAAGCCACTTGTTGTAGAAGGCCTCAAGTTGGTCATCTCCATAGTAGTTGAACATATACAAATGATGGGCATTGTAGAGAACTTCAGTGTGGTCAGGTGACTTGAAGCTAATCAATATCATTGCAAATAGTTCTCGTCCCTTGATGAAGTCCCCACTTCTCCCATACAATTGGTTCTTCATGGACATGTCATACTTCACTTGCATGGACTTGTCCCCAGCATTGTCAATGACTTTCCTCAAGGCATTGGAGAGCTTGGCATCAATGGATTGGAATCTCACATCAGGAGCTTTGGCCAGCGCCTCCAAGTCAGGTTGATCTGCAAGACACGGAGCTAACCACGCCTTCCAATCTTCATAGTTTCGATCTCCACTTGCAACGCAAACTTCATGAACAACACTTCCCTTCCAGGATGAAAGTTCAGTGGTTTTAGGCCAGGGTTGGAGGCTGATCTTTTCGGCTTCCCTTAGAGATACAGATGACTTGGATCTATCCCTTTCAAGGTTCTCCAACTCCTTGACATTTGTGTTGTACTCGTTCCTGAGCTTCTCGAAGGCTTCAGCTTCTGCTCGGTATTCCTGCTCTTCATCATTGGCACGATCTTCAGCTTGAGAGAAATTGTTCTTATAGTAATCTTTACGATCTTCCATCTTCTTCAACTCATCTTGAAGATTTCGAACTTCAGCGTTCCTCTCTTGCTTCATCTCGTCCAACTCTGCTTTCAGTTTGGCACACTTCTCTTCACATTCATTCCGAGGCATGGCATTACTGGGGTACCCATGTAATGTAGTCGGTCTATTCATTGATGAAGAAGAATGAGCTTGGTTTTCCAACTTCAGGGCAGCAATGGTGCTCGACATTTCTTCTACCTCAGCGTAACGCTCATTGGCCAATTGATGCATCTCGGTCAAATGGCTTTCAGGAATGGAATAGTCAGTCGCACCTTTGATCACGAGTCTTCTGTCGTTCAACATCTTGATGGACTTACCTGCATCCCTGTGAGCACGCTCAAGAGAGTCCTTTTGGGCTTCAAGTTCAGTATGAAGGCGAGCAATGGCTGTGTCCCTGTCATTGATTTCATTGTGCAAACTGTCGAACAAGGTACTCGTCACATTCGGATTGTTGCTCATGTGATCGATCTTGTTCAGAGCATCTTGATATTTCTTACCAGTTTCATCAAAGTTTCGCTGGAATACTTTGAGCAGGTCCTCAGTATCACTGAGTTCAGATCTATTCTGCAAGTACAACTTGTCAACTTCGGCCTTGGATTCTTTCAAGCTGTCACGTTCACGCACGGCTTGCATGTACATCTCGTATAGCGGTCCTCCATGCGGTGATCTGCTCGGTGAAGATCTTCTGGCTTGTTGACAGGAAAGTTCATGATACTGATTCTTCGATTCAGTCAGTTGCTGTTGCATTCGATCTAAAAGACTTTGTTTCATGTGTAGTTCAGAACGTAGTCCCATTATCCTCATGTCCCGCATGCCACCTGATTCAGCTAGAGATTCTTCAGAAACCCTGTTCTCAGAAATCGCTAGTCGAGAATGTAAGTTCTCACTGTGGATCACCTGCAATCGAAGTTGCGATTCTTCCAAAGCTAAGTGATGTTCACATTCTGCATAACGGTCATGTTCAGATCTTATGTTATTACGGAACTCCTTCATGATCTCGTCCCTCTTCATGTCAGCAGCATCGAGCTCAGTCTCCAGTCGCCTGACGTTCATGGCCATGGTGTGCTTCATCGTCTGGTTCTGATTAGCAACCTCGAGCATCTCGATCTGTAAAGCACATGTCTGGTCATTAGCATAGCCGACTGCTAGAGCTTCTTGCTTGGCATTCATCTCTGCGTTTTCCAGTTCCAGTCTGAGTTGATTGATGTGAGCATTCGCGTCAGCGCCCACATGTACCATAATTGCGTTCGCTTGTCCCATTTGTTCATCGAATTCCGAACGTAGTCGTGAATATTTGAATTCCAAATGAGATGCAGCTTCATTCGACATAGTCTGATTCCTTTCCAACTCTTCGATCCTGTAGGTCGCACCTTCGTCTTCTTGTTGTGCAGCCTGTAACTCGAAGTTCAGCATCTGGAGTTGTTCGGTCATCGACATCATCTCTTGATGAGTGGTGCTTTCCAAGAAATTAAATTGTTGATAGGCATATGCTGTCGTCTCACTCAATCTTGCCTGAAGTACAGATTCTTCTTCAGTGGCCCTTTCCAGTGATGTTTTGTACTCAGCTAATTCACTCTGATAGGCAGTGAAGATGTCGCTACCACTTGACGGGGCATTCACTTGCTGATAAGATCCTGTCCCTGATGGAGTAGCGTCCTGAATCGGTGAAGGCGGATTCGACGACGTAGTCTTTGCCTTAGTCCTTGGAGTCATCGGAGGCGACAATTGTCGTGCAGATGATCTTCTCTTTCCAGGGGTGCTGTCCCTATCTTCAATTGCTTGCATTGTCGAAATTTGTCTCCCTCTAGGAGCAACCAGATGTCGCCTGGGTTGGCTTGTTCTCAGTTCTGAGGCATCGCTTCCACCAGTGTCGATACTCTGTGAAGAATTTGACTGCGTGCCGGCAGCTGGTGCAACGGCATGTCCAGAGAAAGAAAATGCATTATCGCTGCTATCCTGTTCAGTCATCTGTAAGGCCCGCGGCTCCCCGCTCGTAGGCTCCGTAGGAGTCCTACGGCTGATAACCTGCGAATCGGGGATTGCCTTCCCGATTATATTCCAGTAATTGATGTTGATGTTTGTTGTTCCAGTGATGACTTCACAAAGACGACGGCTTCCGCATGGCGTTCCTTTTCTCTGTTGCTGCAGTGGGTCTTGAGCCAAAAGGGCGATTGTCACAACCCTTTGGCTTCGAGTCTTAGAGTGAATTATGTGATAATGTACATTGGTCCGTAGCATACACTCTATTCGCATGTATGTATGCATGCATGCATGCATGTATGTATGTATGTATTGTATGTATGTCTGTCTGTCTGTCTGCCTGCCTGCCTGTCTGTCTGTATATTTTAACCCCCCTTTTGTGCAAGCTATGTGTGTGTGTATGCATGTCTCTACGTATGCAGGTAGGTATGTAGGTATGTAGGTATGTAAGTGTGTAGGAATGTAGGTGTGTAATGTACTGGTATGTAATGTACTGTAATGTAGTGGTGTGTAACGTAACGTAATGTAACGTGATATGATGTAATGTAATGAAATGTAATGTAATGTGCTGTAGTGGTATGTACTGTAATGTGATGTGATGTAATGTAATGTAATATAATATAATGGTATGTAATGTACTGTAATGTCCTGTAATGTAATGCAATGTAATGTATTGTAATGGTATGTTATGTGATGCAATGGCATGTTCTGTACTGTATTGTAAAGTGATGTCATGTAATGATGTGTAATGTAGTGCCATGTAATGTAATGCAATGTAATGAAATGGGATGTTATGGTATGTTCTGTTATCTTATTTGGAGGGTCGGAGAGCAGAAGCACTTCGTGAGGGTCTGCATTCCATCCCTTCGTTGAAAGCAGCCTTTATCACTAATCGCCAGAAACTTTGCATTGACTCTGCGAACACACAGTTTCTCCAGCCATTTGAACATGGGATGGGTGATACAATGTGGGGCCCTGTTTACGATAGCTAAGTTGGTGCAAAATAACTCCAATAACTATGGTGTATGATACTTATAATTAACTTACAACTTTATAGTATTCATGGGGTTTATAAACCAACTGAAAAACCAACTCATAACTGGGGGGTGGGGCCCAATCTTTAAGTTTTGTATCACTGTCATCCCAGCTTCCCAATGGCGTATCGATGTCCAAGGTCAAACCACGTCCCCAGCCCAGTGATTTGAAGGTGGTTTATAACCACCATTAAGTATACATATATATATATATGTTATAGTGGTAGATGATATAAGTGATATATCTATATACTTTAAACCTTTAAACCTTTAAACCCAAGTGAAATTGGAGTTATGTTCACCAACTTAGCGATGAATCGCTCACTGGAACACCATCTTTGAGGATTTCAGTTGATGTTCATTCTCCCAACTGACCATCTCAGAATTCCCAACAGTATCCCCATAATATGTCCCATGGTATCACATCAATTCCAATATTATCCCAAGAATTCCCATGTTGTGATATACGATATTTTTTCATAAATGTTCATGAATTGTCATTAATTTTCATTAATTGTCCATATTGTTTTGTTCCATCCAATTCTATCCAACATTCACTGACTGAAGGCAAAAAAAGAAGGTTCGTGTCGTCTCCAACAGCCTGGGATCGTCTGCCTCAATTGACAAACGCAAACCTCTTTTGCTTCGATATCTGCTGAGGGACGTGTCAAACAAACTAAACGCAACCAGCAGAACTGACAAGGACATACAAATCGCCACTAGGAGCACCAAAGCTTTGAAGACTCGATGGCAAGATCACCCCCTCCAGGCTTTGGTTAAAGCCAGCACCAAAACTCAAGCTTTGAAGACTCAATGGCAAGATCACCCCCTCCAGGCTTTGGTTAAAGCCAGCACCAAAACTCAAGTTTTGAAGAGTCGGTGGCAAGGTCACCTGCTCCAGGCTTTGGTTGAAACACTCGCCAAAACTCAATCTTTGAAGAGTCGGTGGCAAGGTCACCCGCTCCAGGCTTTGGTTGAAGCACTTGCCAAAACTCAAGCTGTGAAGACTCGATGGCAAGGTCACCTGCTCCAGGCTTTGGTCGAAATCCCTGCCAAAACTCAAGCTGTGAAGACTCGATGGCAAGGTCACCTGCTCCAGGCTTTCGTTGAACAAATGGCCAAAACTCAAGCTTTGAAGGCTCGATGGCAAGGTCACCTGCTCCAGGCTTTGACTGAAATAAAAGCCAAAACTCAAGCTTTGAAGAGTCGGTGGCAAGGTCACCCGCTCCAGGCTTTGGTTGAAACACTCGCCAAAACTCAAGCTTTGAAGAGTCGGTGGCAAGGTCACCCGCTCCAGGTTTTGGTTGAACCAATCTCCAAAACTCAAGCTTTGAAGACTCGATGGCAAGGTAAGGCTTTCGTTGAACAGCCTGCCAACACTCAAGCTTTGAAGACTCGATGGCAAGGTCACCCGTTCCAGGCTTTGGGGGAACCTAGAACCAAAACTCAAGCTTTGAAGGCTCGATGGCAAGGTCACCTGCTCCAGGCTTTGGTTGAAATAAAAGCCAAAACTCAAGCTTTGAAGAGTCGGTGGCAAGGTCACCCGCTCCAGGCTTTGGTTGAAGCACTTGCCAAAACTCAAGCTTTGAAGACTCGATGGCAAGGTCACCCGCTCCAGGCTTTGGTTGAAAGTCTCGCCAAAACTCAAGCTTTGAAGAGTCGGTGGCAAGGTCACCTGCTCCAGGCTTTGCTTGAAATAAAAGCCAAAACTCAAGCTTTGAAGAGTCGGTGGCAAGGTCACCCGCTCCAGGCTTTGGTTGAACTCAGCGCCAAAACTCAAGCTTTGAAGACTCGATGGCAAGGTCACTCGCTCCAGGCTTTGGTTGAAACACTCGCCAAAACTCAAGCTTTGAAGAGTCGATGGCAAGGTCACCCGCTCCAGGCTTCGGTTGAAAGTCTCGCCAAAACTCAAGCTGTGAAGACTCGATGGCAAGGTCACCTGCTCCAGGCTTTCGTTGAACAAATTGCCAAAACTCAAGCTTTGAAGGCTCGATGGCAAGGTCACCTGCTCCAGGCTTTGCTTGAAATAAAAGCCAAAACTCAAGCTTTGAAGAGTCGGTGGCAAGGTCACCCGCTCCAGGCTTTGGTTGAAATGAAAGCCAAAACTCAAGCTTTGAAGAGTCGATGGCAAGGTCACTCGCTCCAGGCTTTGGTCGAAATTTCTGCCAAAACTCAAGCTTTTAAGACACGATGGCAAGGTCACCTGCTCCAGGCTTTGGTTGAAATCCTCTCCAAAAGTCAGCTTTGCAAGGCTGCAGGGGAGATGTTGTAAGTACTCTCCGTGCGTTAGTCCTTCAAGATGTGTAACGCCTTCAAGCGCAAACTCTCTCTCACAAGTTGGGAGTTCACAGGCATAACGCCATGCTGTATACACATTAGTTGGTATGTAAGTGCAGGACAGCAATGCGGTTTTTGCAACAATCCCTTGGTCTTCCAAGTTTTCATCCAGTGTCAGTTTTCTATTCACGCTATGCACGACGAGCTTTGCGCCGGCCTTGCATGAAAGATTCTTTGACACCAACCTGCGCAGGTCATACCCAAGCATGGAGCGACTGACGGTCAGTGTCACTGCTTCCCCAGTCAAGCACAGCACCTGAAGCTCGATCTTGTCAATTTCATCTACTGCACCTTTGTCAGCAGATGATGGATTTAAGTAGACATGTTGTGCACCGGACATTGGTCGAAATTTACACACGCACCACGAAAAGAGTGTAGCCGAAAGGTCTTCAACTCTGCTTGATTTTCCACTTTGTCTCATGATTTTCCATATTAAATCATCTGATAAAAATCCATATCCCCATAATACGAGTATAATTACCCTCTGGTAAACTAACATATAACTATGGATAATCACCATTTGTTTATGGATAAATCAACTATAAATGGGTTATTTTCAATAGCTATGTTAAATTACCAGGGGGTATATGGCTTGAGGACCTACTTTCTGCTAATCCAACATGTTTCATGGTTCATGGTAAAATGATGTAAAATGGACGCCATTCGACATTCAAAACTCAAGAGTTGGAAGTTATACAAAGCCTTCATCTTTGGTGGTTTCGGCCAGTCGCGGCAGGTATGTCCCAAAAGAGTCTGAAAAATAAACCAACGAGAAAACTTCTATAGGATAGACAATCAGAAAGGGCTAAGCCAGCACAGGTATACGGTATGTCTAAAACCGAAGATCCTGAAATTAAAATATAGTACCAGCCTTATGTGGGTATGTCCCAACTATCATAGTGATACCTTGGACGCAGGATGGCACAAAACTACTAGAATGAACCATTAAAAGGCATGTCGAAATTGACTTGTGGGATAAAACCATATACCGTATACCCAAGTTGAGGACATCCTTCGAAACTATCCTGACTGGATACACACTCCACATAAAGACAAGTCTCCAACAAATTTCAGCAATAAGGATCCATTAATCAACAAACACAAGGGATATATGACCAATGAGTTTGAGGTGCGGTAAAACTGACTTTAAAAGACTTGCTCACTGGAATCTTGTCCTGTACTCATATTATGACCTTAACACGGTGGATGATATTTTTAAAAAAGGAGCATGAGAGTTGCCCCCTTGACGCAGAAGTGCCATCTCACTCAAGCAGCTTTGAAAGTCGCCTATGAGTCACCATGGCAATCAATGTCAGTAATACAGGTAGAAACACCATGGCAACTCTTGATCATTTCACTAGTAGGCATTTACATCAAATCATATCACGTGGGAATTGTCGTTTTTTTTTTATGCCTAACAGTCAAACTAGTTGGTATCATTTTAAAACTGCTTCCTCCGCTCCGTCAGCATCAAGAGCCATCTGTTTGCTGCCGGGACTACTCATTGTGCCTGGTTTCATGCAGTCCCAGGATTCATCAAGCCCTAAGTTAGCAAATGAGAGGGACGCACCCAAAAAGTGTGAATTACTTGAATTACCATTTCATGTCACTTTCCATCTGAAATCCCTAAGATTCATTTAAAAAAAAAATCAGAATCCCACGGTTTCTTTTCCCATCACTCTCCACATGAAAATTTCCCGGGCCGTTTCGTCCTCGGCATCTTGGGTGCTGCAACTCCCTTGGCGAAGCCAGTGTGGGATCAGCGCCTCAGCACAGGGCGATGTTTCGGTGGCCAATGCTGGTTGATCTGGCTACCCTCTGGTAAACATACAAAAAGCTATTGAAAATGGCCATTTATAGTGGATTTTCCCATTAAACATGGTGATTTTCCATAGTTATGTTAAATTACCAGAGGGTACATTCTTTGGGTGATGGCTACGTCGCATTCTTTGTTTTGTTATATTATATATATATATATGTTGTATCCCAAAAATCACCCCATGCTAAAGTCATTGGCTTGAGTCATTGGTAAATCCGGATTTTTCATAGTTCTGACTGAATTGATGTTATTTCACCAACCTGAAAACAGCGAAAACTTGCGGTTATTTGGGGATGATTCCCCGAAACTAACCATGAGATCACAGTGCGGTCATTATAATTCATCCTAATTGATATATATATATATTATGGTTCATGGAAAAAAACTCACTGGGATAGGAACATGTTTGATTTTTTTTGTATTCTATCTACATCAGGATGATTGTAACTACTAGGTTCCCGACCCATAGACGGCCGTATGGTTTTAGGAGTTTTTCATCAACAAAAATGTCGTTTTCGCTAGAGCGAAACGTCATTTTTTCTCATGTTGACGTGAAAAATAGGGTTTTGAAAATCTCCAAAACTACTTCGTTTTTTGACATAAGTTCGTGTTTTTTTGGGATGCAGCACTTTTTTCCTTCTTCTCAGAAGCGCTTCATTGCTTTGACGGCCTTGCAAAGTTCTTCGAGAAATCGGTGAGGTGTCAATGGTCCCAAAGATTTTCGCCAACAGTAACCCAAGACAAACTTTTCCAATTCAGGGTGTTCTTTTGTGCAAGAGAACATAACAATACCGTAGCATGACGTGTGTGTGTGTGCAAGTTGACATGAACGTCATTGCCCCACCCAACCCCACCCCAAGATAACCATAGCGTAGCATGACGTGTGTGAGCAAGTGCAAGAGAAAATAACCATAACGTAGCATGACGTGTGTGTGTGTGCAAGTGCAAGAGAACATAACAATAACGTAGCATGACGTGTGTGTGTGCAAGTTGACATGAACGTCATTGCCCCACCCCACCCCACCCCAAGATAACCATAGCGTAGCATGACGTGTGTGAGCAAGTGCAAGAGAAAAAACCATAACGTAGCATGACGTGTGTGTGCAAGTTGACATGAACGTCATTGCCCCACCCCACCCCACCCAACCCCACCCCAAGATAACCATAACGTAGCATGACGTGTGTGTGCAAGTGCAAGAGAACATAACAATAACGTAGCATAACGTGTGTGTGCAAGTTGACATGAAAGACCATAAAAAAACGAACAATTGCCAAAAAATGCTTAAAACACCACGGCCGTCTATGGGTCGGGCTCCAACTACTAAGACTTACTAGGATTTGGATATATGTTGTGAAAAGTCCAGCAGATGAGGAAATTTGACAATGCAATTGCTATAATGATATGATGCAAATACGATGACCAAGATGATAAATTTGAAAATGAGGGGGAAATACTGTATGTTTGTCTATGTTGTGTATAACAAAATATTCCAGCGCCAACGATTCGTAGAGATTCAGAAAACTGGGCGTGATCAATTCTGGTTTTTGGTTGAGCCTACCCCTCTAAAAAATATGAGTCAGTTGGGATGATGACATTCCCAATATATGGAAAAAAAATGATCCAAACCACCAGCCAGATATCATTCATGCAAGTCACTTCTAATCCCCACTGACCGTGGTGGCAATGCAGAACGCCTCGCGTCAAATGCGGCAGATCGTAGACGAAGATTTTCAGCTTGCTGCCGTAGCAGTCGTGCCGCGGCGTTAAGCCCAGCAGGAAGGGGTAGATCCTGCGGCCACAGCACGCGGTGCCCCAGGTGATGGTTAGCTAAGTTGGTGGAAATAGCTAGCTTAAGTAGGGTTTATGGTGATTGCATGTGGTTGCAACTATACTTAGATGTGTTTATAAATCAAAGTTATAACTAGGGGGCAAAAATTTTCCAACTGGTATGTCGACAAATACCCAGGTACTAACCATCAAGTGGTTTGGAATCTCCGATTGTAGCTGGTGGGCTCCCCTTTTGTTCACAGGAGACAAATATGAATACAACATGATACAACCGCAGCTCCTAGAAGCTCCCTTTGAATCACCAAATGGAACTGAACCCCCAAGGCCCCAAGACTCAAGACCAACTTATTTCGCAAACTTGTGTGGGTTATATCCTCATGATATTCCCATAACATCTTCCTTTAAAAGGATGCCGACTTTCTGGCTCACCAACTCGACCTCAACCATTGCCGATTTTTGAAGAGCCATAAACTAACTGCTTACTATCCCGACTATGCCCATAAAATACTCCCTGATTCTTGTTGATAGCATTTTGTTCGGAAGCGTCACAAGCCTGGTTGCGAACTGGTTCTACTGGTTGAACATGCCATTCCAACTAATGGATTGTGTTTAACCATATAACCAATAAATATGACCAAGGGATTATAACCATTAATATAACCTTCTAATGCTCAGTAGACTCCCTTGCTAATTCACCTTTTTCACTATTTCATGAACCAATTGATTGGGATTCTTCGTAGATATACTGGGATATAACCATGAACATCCATGAACTATAATTCACCAGTAGATAATATTCATGGTTATATCCCATTGGTTATCCATTGGTTATTGGTTATATCCCATGGTATATTGGATAAAAACCAATAGTCAATTAATTAGTTCACGTTAATATTGACAACCAATCATGATCATTTCCTTACTAAATGGTATATCCATAGTATATCCATAGTATATCATGAACTATATACTGGAAATCATCCTTAGTATATCCCATTACAAAATATCCATTTCCTATATAATCATATTGTTAATATTGCTAAGTGAAAAAATACCTCAATCCATTAATATTGATATATCCATTGTTAATCTGATATATCCCAACCTCCCATCATAATTCCATTCTTGTTAATCATGAACTATAATTCACCACTAGAATCCCTATCCTGGATAACCAGCACGGCGCCTGAGATCCGTAAGGTCGGCCGCCCAGTCTTTCGCCACAGCGTTGTGAGGTTCCAGGCGCGGCAGCAGTTGCTGCGTGAGGTACTGGAACCTGGTGCGGACCATGATTTGAGCACACAAAATAGGTCTAGATACCACCAAAAAAACATTAAAAATGAGGAATTTGATGGATTTGATTTGACCAAAAATAGAATCATGAAATTTGAATGAACAAATTGGTATAAATAGCAACATGTTTAGCCATTGCAAGTGTATAAATAGCACCATTTTTAGCCATGAAAAGTGGGGAACATGTTTTAATGGATTTGACCATTCAAAATAAGACCTTCGCAGGCAATCTGACGATTAAACTTATGGATTTCACATGGTTTAACCATTAAAATTGGGGAGCTTATTGGAGAATAATGGGATATGAGTGGGCTTTAACAAAATTGAAGGATGGGATATGAAAAATAAAGTAAATAGGTATTAAAATAGCTATTTGACAAGTTTTGCCCATTAAAAATAGGCACTTAACCATTAAACATGGGGATTTGCTGGAATGATACTGCGATATGAACAGGATACCCTAGGGTAATCAAACACAGTTTGCTATGGTATAGATTGCCTATTTTGTTCCATGACTTCCCCGTTGAAAGGAGACGATGTTTCAAACATTGGGACTTGTGTTGAGATTTAAAAAAAGCAGGTTGGTTTTGCCATGAATGATGGGACAAGATAAATACGTATCTAACAAGGTGGTGCCCCCCGAGTTATAAGTTGGTTGGTTTATAATCCCATGAATACTATAGCTATAAGTACCATAAACCATAGTGAAATTGGAGTTACAAAGCAACTTAGCTATCTTGGGGGCACCACCTTGAATCTACTTGTGACAATGATTGGACCAATGGATTGGCGGGAAAATATACAGAAAACCATCGCCAAGCAAAACGATTGGATGGGCGCATTGCATCTGTTTCCCTTCATGAAGGTCTTGGATGGAAAAATGCGGATCAACACATGGGGATATATGATATAAATTGAAAAATCTGGTTGATATTTTGTTGAACCAAATATTGAGATTATATAAATATTATGAAAAACTACTACAGTATATATTTCTATGTGCATATATATATATAATTATAGCTGTCTACTTGGAATTCTTGGGATTTCAAACAATACTGGGAGAATAAGCCTAGAAAAAAATACCCCAATCCTGGACCCAATGCAAAATCCGGATTCGAATATATAAATTGCGTGGAACATGCTGGAACAATTACCCTCTGGTAAACTAACATAGCTATGAAAAATGACCATAGAAATAGTTGATTTACCCATTTAAAATGGTGATTTTCCATAGTAATGTTAAATTACCAGAGGGTACCTACCATATTGCCAATAGAGTATGAATGAATGGTTATTGCAACATCCGCCTCAAGAATGCTTGACATAAGGAAACTGACAAGTCACACACATATTTTTTTGCAAAAACGTGCTGGTACCCAGAAATCAAAACATGTTATCAGAGACACATTGATCACCATCAAGCATATATATACAATAGTTCCTACTATATGAATCATTTATATAGATTCACTTTGCATAGGGCTAGTTCTTAACTACCATCTTTTTTGAGCTCTATCGCCATGTTTGCAGGTTGAATCATGTCGAGTCAAATCCAATTTGTGGTCCTGAAGTGACACATGTTCCACGGTTCATAACAAGTCTCTACAATTCAACAACATTCATAACAGTCCATATTGCACCTATCTGCAAAAGAAACAGTAACCATGATGCCTTGTTTCTTCTCTCAAATTTATCGCTAAATATACATCTGAAATACCACACCATTTCTGTTGCTAAATTTCTTGGCTCATACACTGTCTATTTATGAGCCAACAAAAATTTTAGCAACATTTAAATAGTTGGTTTACTATTTTTCTGTTGCTAAATTTCTTGGTTTATTGTTTTTTATGGTCCATTTCTATTTGCCATTTGGGGATTATTTCCCTTACTAACCATGATGCCAGTGAGGTCACGACGTGAGGTCGTTATAATTTACCCAGATTTATGTCTATTTGCACCAAAAAAAAAACAACCTCCAATCGACTCTTGACGAAGGGACATCTTCTGGGCATCTTCTCTGCCATCATCGTAGTCAATCGCCCGCAAGGCCACCAAAATAATCCTTCGCTGAGCTGCTGAAAACCACTGGAAAATGAAAAGTTATGGTGATTTGTGAGTATATATATATATAGTCATTGGTGGTTAACGTTTCTATACTCATTTAAAAACCACTGAGCTTTATAGTCATTGATGGTTGAAAATGAAACATGGTGACAAGATGTGACAAGGACTGATCGGAAGGTGGAATGTTGGGATGGTGATTCAGAATTATTAAGGGGCAATGGACTCCACAACGTCCCAATTTCATTTCTAGGTGGAAGATTACAATGGTAAGAAACCACTAGAAAAGGCGACCAAGTCATGTAATGTATATTATACATATCTAAGTATGTCTACATCTTTTAGTAGCAGATTGTTTCAAGTTAACATACAGTAAGTATCTAGAAGAATAGACAAAAATCCAAGCACGATTATAGGGGATGGATGAATTCTAAAACCAACAACGGTCATGGGGACATGTGATATCCCCTGCCACCAACTCTGGGGAAGGCCTTCATCTCAAACAAACCTCTTTGGTGGTTTCAACCCCATGTTTTCAAAATATGCTCATCAACGGGGATCATTGTCCATATGGTTGAAATGTGGTGAAGAAAAATATTGGAAACCAGCAACCAGTAGGGTTGTGACATTCCTATGATCACCAAAACCAACCAGAGTACTGTACAGCATCTCTCTTCAATCTGACAAGCGCAAATCAAGCCAAGCATCGTGGCCAAGGCGAAACCACAATCTTGGAAGTGTTCCTGCGCACCCTTGAGGTAGTGCCAAGGCGTTCCCCCCCGGCGTTCAGCAGACCTTTTTGAGAGACCAATGCTTGCCGTAAAAGAAAAGTTCAAACGCGCTTCTGAGATCAACATGAATGATATATATATGTATATATATATATATCATATGATGTCCTGTATTTAACTATGTTCCTTTAACTATTAACCTTTGTATCCTGTGTTGTGTCGTGCATGTTTGACTTTGTTGCCTTGAGTTTCAGTCCTCAGGTGTATCCAGTCGGAAGTTTCTCAAACATGGGTTCTTTCCTTCCTGCCAAAGAATGGATACTGCATGTTGTTTGGTTCTTCGGATCCAAAACGATTTCAATCAAAGGCTCGACCAAAAACATATGATCGGACTATTTTGCTTGAGAATCATCAGATGATTGATTGGCCAATTTGGAAACAGATGGGACTATTTGGCTGAAAACATTAATGATTCTCATTTTACTGCTCCAGGTCCCTTTTTGTTGTGTTCATTGTATCATGTTTGTTGGACTTTTTCGAAGCATCAAACAACAGAAATCCACGGGGTGTCCTCCAACATCTGATTGTGTGTGATGGCCCATAACACCTTGCAGGTGAACAGCGCGACGAGAATCTGAAATCCAAGGACTGGGGGACCTACAAAAACATGACCTAAATCCTCTTGGTCCGAGTAGAATCATCCTCTTGAGAGGACACAATGGTAGTAGGAAAGGTGGGGTCAAAAAAGGGGTGGATTCTCCGATTCCCGGCTAACTCACCAAAAGATTGAAAGGTGGTGAGGTTCCACAGTTCTTCATTCTTTTTGAAGCTACGAGTACCACCAATCTAAGAAGGGGTTTGATCACCGGCTGGTCGCAAAATGCTGCAATAACCAAGGTTGAGGTAAAATGCTGCAAACCATATGTTATGTTTTTAGGACAATACACAATTCTCTTTGAGATGTGCAATACTGACCCCTGCCTAGGTTTCCTGAAGTGTGCCTTCCTTGCGATTCCAAAGAGGTATTGATGAGTTGCCAAATGTCACTACTATCAGATCTCCAAATTCACACTAACACGGCGATGGAGTTCCAAATGTGGATAGTTGTGTTGGTGTATTGCCAACTGCAGAGTAATATGACGAGAAAAATCGAAACAGGGCAACTATAATCTGGGGAGATCTCTTTGGAGCCCAAATGTTTCCTTGCCATTCTGCACCTGGCCTTTCGAATGACTCGGGAATGTGGTAGATCAATGTCTGGCCACTTGTCTACCTCGTCAGGAAAGACTCACAGACTCACAGCTGCCGGCTGGAGGTCTTTTTAATGGACATTCAGGGTTAATCCGGGTAACAGGGAAATTTCCCACCTCTATCGAGAACAATGACCCGCTTGACAGGCGGCTGGTAGAGAAGCCGAGTTACGGGATCAGGCCTACCAGGTATCATTGGAACTTCTGCAATGTGAGAAAACATAGCTGCCCGCATCATTACTCTAAGATACTCTAAGTGGAAAGGGTATGGTAGGATCATTACCTAAGTTGTCTGAATTGAAACACAAGAAAAAATTTCGGCGGTGGGAAAACAACTTAGACCGTTCCAGAACTTAGAGCAGCCAACGATAGCCCTTTCGCATCATTCTTGCGTGGACCCCTTTTTTTATACAATGACATATTCAAAACCCAAACTACAATTGGATATTTCATTATATATATATAATATTTATGTCATTGAACGGTCGACCGTTTGATCCATAGAAATATGTCAAAATGAAGTCATATAATATAATATATATATACCCATGTATAATCAAGTTGTTTTCTGATATTTATGACTGCATAATTGATGACTGTTTGGCTCAGCTCAAAATCCATGGTTAGCAGTAAATCACTCAGTTTGTCATGGCAACCATATGTCATGGCGGTTGTTCAGATACCATATGTCATGGCTATAGGGTTCTGTATTCAAAATATATCATATTTTTGTTGAATGGTTCAATCATCATATCATATGATATCTTCATGAATCAAAATCTGGTTGGTGGTATACCTACCCCTCTGAAAAATATGAAAGTCAGTTGGGATCATTATTCCCAATATATGGAAAGTCATAAAATTCATGTTCCAAACCACTAACCAGCAGATGATATACCCTCTGGCAATCAGTCACATGGCTTGCTGGACAATTCCTGAAAGACTTCCATGGAAGAACTGTCAATGCCCATTTGCTCAGTGTTCAAAAACCCTGTTAGTTCATGGTGAGTTCGGGGATTATACCAACCAAGAAATATATATACATACACATGTATACACAGATATGGATATGAATAAATATATATATATATACATATGTATAGGGGATGTTCACAATCCATGAGCTGCGAATCCCGTTCCACCGAGGCACCAAGATGTGGATGTTCTCCCAGGTGACTCTCTTAATGACCTCAGTTCCCTCGCACGCCATGTACCTAGGCATGGCGTATGGATGGGGAGCTAATCCCCATGCCAGGCTGCCATGCTTCGATCCAAAAACTGGAGCTTAGTTTAGCAGTTTCAAATAACTTAAGTTAGCCATGCTGAAATGGAGATTCAATGGTGTATATATTTTATATGTTTATAATATATATATATATACATAATAAGAGCAAATATACTATGCAGTACACCCGTAAGTGGACCCCATATAATATATCGATCCAATAGACTACACCAAGGTTTCGTTTGGGGTGTTTAAAATCTGGGGGAAAAGGGATTACACTATGATTCAGAAGTCATTATTATATGGATATGTTTATTGTTATAATCGTCATTGTTAACTTTGTTGATATTCTGATGAATTCATGAAGTGTAAATGATTATTGGGCTTCTTATGACTTTGGCTATGGGATAGGACGGTAGGATTTCCCACAAACTATGACTGTGGATTTTTGAAAAACAGCTTTGTCAGTGGCAATTTAATCTATATAACAAATTTACGATGTTTATGAGTTAAAGAGATATAAATATCACCAACCTGATAACTACGATATACTACAGTACTGAATTTAAACATAAAAAATGATATGATGCATGTGTCTTTGTTGATTTAAACCAACGAGCCCATGTCATGAAACATACAAATTGATGGAAGAATCCCATTACAATCCGGCTGAATTTACTTCAGTTATTTTGCCAATCTAAAATAAACAAAGTACAACAAAGTTATTATTCTGAGCCTTTTTCCAATCTGAAATAAACAAATTGTTTATGGATTGCCGGCTGATTCCTCCAACGCCAAAAAGCTGTAGCCCTACAATGGCAAACTTGGATGGCCCGTCTCTCCACAGATCACGGAGATCATCAGCCTGCCTGGTTTCCTGAATCGAAACTCGTAGGACTACCGCAAAATGGATGACTTTCTGGTTGGTGGTTAACATATGGTTAATGGTTAATATACTGTTAATAATGGTTAATGTTAATGGTTAATGTTAATGGTTAATGTTAATGGTTAATGTTAATGGTTAATGTTAATGGTTAATGTTAATGGTTTCTGGTTACTGTTAATAATGGTTAATGTTAATGGTGATTATATGGTTAATGATGGTTAAAATGGATATCTGGTTGGTGGTTTTAAGCAACCCCTCTGAAAAATATTAGAGTCACTTGGGATGATGACATTCCCAATATATTGGTTGGTTTTAACCATCTTGAAAAATGATGGAGTTCGTCAATGGGAAGGATTACATCACATATTATAGAAAAATAACAAATGTTTGAAACCACCAACCAGCTTTTATAGGTCATCACCTGCCATTTCTCCTGGTTTTTCATATATTTCACCAAGCTGGAAATTACATGTTTTGAAAGAATGAGTCCAAAGATATACCATCTTTGTAGTGACGTTGGCCAAGGAGGTCTTTGTAGTTTAGCTGTATAGATTTGACATTCCATTGATACTTGTGACCTCCCAACTTGAAAAGTCAACTAAACCACATGACCAGCCATGCATTGTTGATTTTTTACGTCAAATCCCAGAAATATCCATGAATATACAATGATATGTCCCATTATGTCCCTATTTTCAAAAATAATTTACCCCCCTGGTAAACTAACATAGCCATGGAAAAGCACCACTAGGTAAACCATGGTAAACCATCTATAAATGAACCATTTTCCATGGCTATGTTAAATAACCAGAGGGTAGCGGTTGCATTGCTCCCCACGGCGGCCACGGCGGAACTCCCAAGTCTTGTTGCGGGGCATCCGACAGGCGCTCGGCCGCCGCGGTCGTGAGCAGCCACCAGCCGGTGGCGCCGAGCGGCGACGGGATAGAAGGCAACATGGCGTCATAATGGCGTCATATGGCAGTGTGTCAAAACCTTGTACCCCTTCTGTTCACATCAAAATAGCTGGGATTTATGGATGTGAATAACCCCCTAAAAATGGTATTCATAGGTATTGATTCATAGCTATGGTGTTTTTTTCCACTGGTTGGTCCACTGGTTGGCTAATAGTAAGTAGGATTTACCATAATGGAGTGATCATCCCCAATATATTGGATAGTATAACCCCATATGTGGGTTTCCATAAATAGGGGCACCCCAAAAAATGGTTGGTTTATAATGGAAAATCTTATCAAAATGGATGATGTAGGGATGCAGCGAACCTGCTGCCTGCTGGGCAAAAGCATGGCTGAATTTAGATGCAGAATCTTGTCCATTCTCAGCTGAGGTTGGAAAAAAACACCCAACATGATCATCAATGGGAATTCCCTTACATAGGCCTGAAAAATAGACCTTATATATGGTAGGTACCTCCAATAAATCGGATCCTCAGTCATGGCCATTGATGATCACCAAGACCGACTCAGAAAACAATGGGAATACCGGTGGCTCGACATCCCCATGATTTTCCAGTGGGGTCCCATACGACATGCCCTTTTTTTGGTAGCTGCTGTAACTCGGCCTTAAATAAGAGACACACAGTCCGGCCGTCAGTAGAACATCCAATGACTCGGCGAAACAAGCTGCCATGCATAGGGAGTAAAAAGCAAGGAACATCCTGCTATCTCGGCTAAAGCTTGACCTTTGAAGCTGCAAAGGTGGGAATTTTGATGAATTTTGGTTGTGGTTTACGATCCGATCATGCCACGAGTTCTCCGTGGTGATCGCACTAGGGGTTAGTGAACTACCATGTACCCGGCCTTGTTTTTCACATACAAGTTAGCTATTAAAAATGGTCCAGTCGAAATAGTTGATTTACCCATGAAAAATGGTGATTTTCCACTTCGTTATCTAAACGTTTACCATCTCGGGTAGAAAATGGGAACGAAATGGGGACGAATCCGTTCAGCCCGGTGAGCACAACCACGATTCATCACGATGCAATATGGAGGACTTGGATGTTCACTTTGTGGGAGGTGAATTCTGAAAACACTCTTTGAGGTCAATGAAGTGTAATGAATGATGTGCATATATATATATAATTATATACGTTATATACGTATATTTATCAATTAAGCAACAACTGGAAAAATGTGGACACCCACGATTAGGTAGTAAACCCATCCTAAACACATGTTTCTCCTTGGATCTGTTTCTTTCACCAAATACCCAAGCGAAAAAAGTCAGGGATCGGTCGCTGCCTACTGAAAATACGGCATCCCCAAATCCAGTAATTAACCATAGATGCCATAGACCATAGACTGTCATCTTTATCCTTACTACAAGAGTGCCACTTTTCGGGATATCCAACGCAGTCTGTCCCATTGCAGGAGAATTTTTAACAAATAAAACATTATAAAACCACTGAACTGGCTGGTTAACTGGCTACTGGCTACTGGCTGATGTTTTTAGTAATGTTCACCTTGGCACCAGGGTTCTTACATGCATCATCTGACCCATGAGCGGTCACGCAACTTGGTCCAGTTCACATAGGTAGTGAAAATGTCCATATTTTTTCCACATAAAAAGTTGTTGCTTTCGGAGACAACCATTTTTGGGGGACTGTTTCAGGTTTCAGGTAGAGTTCTTGAAGATGGAACTTGGCCATATGTCTTCAATGGTCTTTGGGTACCAGGCAGGTTGACTTCCTGTTACCATTTGCTGCTTTATCAATCTTTGTATTAGACAGCAAGAACCCCTTTTCCAAGTATCTATCAATGAGACAACCCCCAAACAAAAACAAAAAAACTCCTTAGAGTCTGAACCCATAAGGTTTGCCAGGGATATATCCCATGAGTTTACAGGGTAATAATCCAATTTTCCATATCCCCCATTCAAAATGTATATATATATATTATATATATATATACATATGAATGTGTATACAATATATATATATATACATATATATATACATATATATATATATATACATATATATATACATATATATATACACATATATATATATACATAATATATATATATTATGCATATATTATCATATATTAGACCCATTCTGTTTGCCAGGTTTGCCAAGGCTTGCGGCCACCTTTTCTTCTAAAAACATCTGTAATCGCCAGGCAGATTGAAGCGAGGATGGTCGGCTTCGAGACGCATCCCGTCTTTCCAAGGCTCTGGGATGGCTGGAAGATGCTGGAAGCAGGGCGCGAGCAACCCACTTTAGAAATTTGTTTTGGGAACTGATGGGAGTATTAGATTATACCGATATACATTATAATTTTAATGTTAGATTGATAATTTAATCTGATTTGTTGAGAGATAAAACATTATTGTTAGCAGATTGTGATAGTGAATGATTTTTAAGTTGGAAATACGTTCATAATTTGTGGAATTGATCCGTAAAGTTGAGTTGTCCAAGTTGATAATTCACTCATCTTTTTCGTGTGACAATTGAAAGTCATGACCTCTGAGAGTGTTCAAATGTCTTTCCCATTGTTGAGACAATGGATGGAACATGAAGTCGTCAGGTTGACGGTTGGGCCAACCTACTGTATCAGAGAAAATATGTCTCAAATGATAGAGATACGATGGCCCATTCAATTGATATTATACCAAATTATACCAAATATATCCACATATCAAATGGTAGAAAAATGGGAAGAATGGTCATCAACCGAATTTTGATGCTACTTGGTATTCAAATGCATTTAATTCTGGCATACAGCTGGGTCCCAACCAAAGCAGTTGGATCTAAATCCTGAGTTTCCCGTCAGGTAGCTGTAACAATTTTAAGATGATTCAAAATGTGTCCAAAACATGGATCGGAAATTGTCTAAATATATCTAAATACACCCGGATAGAATAGACTTGCCAGATCACACTTCGCAGATCTGTGGCAAATCGTCTGGCGCCAACGGCGGCACGGACGTGCAAATCGACTCAAGGGGATGTCCGCAGCACTGCCCTGATGGGAAATCCACTGAGTCCACTGGTCGATAGAGATCACCTATATAGGTCACAGTTACAAGGCGAGGTTTCCGCATTGGAGGTTTGTTGGCTTCCATGACTCGAGAAAAGGTCCCATTCGATTCTTTCGAGGTATAAAGATATCCAGACCATCCAACCACCACCGAAAAATGGTACAATTAAGGGGTAAAACAATGTTTGAGGGTACTTGGAGGGTCTGGGTATATAATATACATATATATATACATATATATATACATATATACATATATATATATAGAATATAAAATAAACCAGACATGCATGCTCTGAGATGGTGACAACCCCACCTGCAAACCGTTGTACTACCGCTGTTGAACAATTCTGAATCAAAGACACAGATACACACGTGGAGAATGGTGGTTCAAACCCATTTCATCCCATCCCCCTAAAAACAAACCCTAAATGAGTCCCAATACATGTAAATCCCCTACTAAACCATGGTTTCTGGGGGACGTTTAATATTTGGGGAAAGGGATTTTTGTGCCTCCAAACAAAAAGTATATAGACAACCTGAAGCACGGGTGAATTGAAACCAATCAGATTTGAGTGCCAACACTTGGCAGATTTTTTGGGGTGTCGTTTGCTTCCATCACTTCAGACACCCCCAGCCGTGCACACCCAGCCGCACATCAAGCCTCCTGAGGGCTGTTTCTTGGTGCTCGGCCAAGTCAACTTTGCAAACTTTCTCCGTAAACTAGACGACGGATGGCCCGAGAGCGTAGAGGAGCAGGGTCTTCTCTTGTTAGTATGGAGACACATTTTTACAAACAATATATGAAAGATGTGTTATAGGCAGTCGAGAAGAGGAGTATCCAGACAAAATAGTGAGAAGTGCAAGACAATAGTTTGCATCGCAAACACTTTTACGCACAGAAGCTTTTACACACAGACGCTTTTACACACAAAAGCTTTTACACACAGTAGCTTTTACACACAGAAGCTTTTACACAGAGGCTTTTACACACAAAGTTTTTACCCACAGAAGCTTTTACATACAGAAGCTTTTACATACAGAAGCTTTTACACACAGACGCTTTTACACAGACACTTTTACACACAGACATGTTTACACACAGACACTTTTACACACAGACCCTTTTATACACAGGAGCTGCTTTTACAAGATATTGGATTCCCCCACACATGAATGATAAATACAACACTTGTGGATCAGTTGCGCTGGTTGGTTGATAAGGATTTAAGCCATGCAGCCCTTGATACGTTGCAAGTAAATATACCTTAGATTTTGCACCCCATGCGCCCTAGATATCCAAACAGAAATTGACATGCTTGTTGCCAGTAACGTCCCCATGTAGTTTTTTGCCATATACATATATATATATACAACAGATTACACAACATACAAGACAGCCAAGATAGCCAAGACATGCCATGGGGCCAGAAAATCATCAACTCGCCGCTGAGTGCTTCAGATATGTTCAGATCTCTGGATCAACCTTCTGTTGTCCAGCTCTTCACAATGTTGTGAAGGAAGTAGTGATCATTTCCCTGGACAAGAACCGCCTGCACGGATTCACAAGCCACCAATTGGGGGTGTGAGGCCAATAAGGCTAAGGCGGCTAAGGGATGAAGATGGGTAAAATGTTTGACTATGTTTATGATTAATGTGGTTATTCGGTTATTCAAAGCATGACTCAATGATTAATAGGACAATATCAATATTGCTAACGTTAATGGGATATATCATGGGATATACGTATCCCCGGGCTACGTGTTGGATTCTTCAAAGTGTGATTTTCATGATTTCTTGGCTCATTAAACATCAGCTTGTTGGACAAGCAGCAACTCTAGTTGGTGGCTTCCAAAAGAATGAGGACCGGCTATCACTGGCGAAAAACCATGGGTCCCCACAGAACCCTGGTAATCCCTGGTAAGTACTTAAGTGATACATATTCCAAGCTGCTACTGTATCCACTGGTTTTTTGTGCTTGTTTCCCCACAGAACCATAAAAACTATGTGTGGAATTGCCCAAGAAACCATGTTTAAAGCTTAACGTAATTTCGATATATTGGTGGATGCTTTGGGTTAAATAACGGCGCCCCGTTGAATCTCTCGATTGTTTTTTTCCATTGGTTGGTGGGGTCGCAAAACTCCCTCATTCACCATGAATTTTTGGGTAGCCTCCTTTCCGAAGCAACGGCTTATGCTAAGCGGCTTGGGGATCAATCCACGAGATCCACCAGTGTAGCTGGCTGGTTGGAGTTGTTGTGGGAAAATCCCTTTGATAAGATGCCCACAACATGAAGATCATGAAGATATTCGGTTGGTGATTATGTATCAGGTATCAACCCCACTTAACCTCCCATTTTAATTTTGGGATCCCATCTTGGAGAAGTTTATATCAACATGTTGAAACATCATCTGATGGGCGATGTTTCACCCCAGGTTATGGGCCTCCCCGCCGTCTTCCTGCTCAAAAGATGAACTTATCTTTCTCAAACCGAAACGTTGTCAATCCTAAACACCCTGTTTGTTTGGCCGCTTATGCTATGTGTGTTTCCGATGTTTTATGGCCAAAATAGCCCATCCAAGGTTTGCCCAGTGTGAGAATCAAGATTCTGACCCACCCTTGATCACTCATGTCACCACATTTAAGAAAACTTGTAAACATAGACATTGGTGGCCAGTTCATCCGGGGAGCTGAGCAGACGGAAATCCCATTGAAAATTACATATGTATATACTAGTTGTTGAAAGGGGTTCCAATCAATAGTGATGAATCTCTGAGAGACACATGTGCCATCGTCATTACAAAACCCTTTGAAAATTGATTGATGAATTTCCCCTAGTTCATCAGCAATTTACCCAACTTTTGAGCACGGCACATGTAGACTCTCCCTCAGAAATGGTGAAAAAACCGTGCTCATCAAGGCCCAGCGGCCCAGCCTTGTTCCCTTCATAGGTAAAGTTGATGGATCCGCGGCGAGGGAAGTAGATCTGAATGCCTCCTGAAGTGCCCCGCTTCGCGGAGCTGATAAGGGTGAACCATTCAAACCTGGATATTGTATGATATTGTTAATACACTTACCGTGCGGTAAATGAACACAGCTATGGAAAACGCAATGTGAAGATCATTTTTCCAGGGAGGGGAAGCCATGGGCTTTCTGTTATGTTGCTTTACTGAAGGGTGATATAAAACCGATTCACCGTGTTAGTGGTTGACAATGAGTGAGAGTGAATTCTGCACGGCAAGCCGACGCACCTCGAATGTCCCTCCTCGGAACAAGCTTTGAGCAAGGGCAGTGTGATGGGGCGTGTACTTGGAGGATCACTTGACAACTTGTAAGATCTTGTAAGTAGTTAGCAACTGGGGTTAGTTCACCCACTTGTAAATGGGACAACTTATTAACCAAGGTTATTAACCACTTACGATCCGTAGGATGGTCCTCCAAGCACGGATATCCACTGACCCGGGGCCCCGCTAGATAGCAAAGTTGCTTTCTAACTAGGTCAGCTATGGTTTATGGTAGATATAAGTATCAGTAATGACATTTATAAAATAAACCAACTTTTAACTGCGGGGCCTGCCCTTATTTAAATGCAGAAAAATCAATCTGATCTTTGCGATTTTTGCGATTTTTGCGACTTTGGTACCACAAAATCATCACACAGGCCCGCCCCCTCAAACCTATTCCACCACATGCCACGTGTCTGCTGGAAATGATGGTTGTTCGAGTGTTGCCGGATGGCATCCAGGAATTGATCCTTTGTTCCTGATCCCCCGTGCATCAGGAATCCCGTCCCATCCCCTGGTTTCTCCTGGGGAACTAAGTGCGTAATCGGATCTTTGGGGAACAGCCCAGGTCCCAGAATTCCCTCGGGTGGAATGATTAACGTGTATATAGATTCATAGGAAAATAATGTAATGTAGTGGATCTAGATGCTCCAGCTACATCATTTTCCTTATCACCACCTCTTTACCTCTTTTGCCTTTTTGGTCCAGGGATATCTATCCTTTTGAAATTTTCAGATCCAGGCTGACCATTGGATTCCTCAGATGCAACAGAAACTGCCCCTTTACATGATGTCTGAGCCCCAGTGTGGGCACTCTTGTATGTGTCACTGTATATAGCCTGGTTGGTGAACATCACAAGAGCCAACAACATAGCCATCTACAGTAAATCTGTCACAGGGGACTCCCCAGTGGAGTTGCCTCTGGAATTGTTTTTGGCCGTTTTGGGCCGTGCCCACAGAGGGGTATGGATCATTTCAGCGTGGCACCCCACTTGTTCCCATACCTAACACTGTTTCATGGCATAGTCATTGGGGGACTCACAGTGTCAGAATGATAAAACATCCTCAATTCGCGTTTTATTGTCGGGTGTACCCATACTTTGGGTGATTTACAACAAACCTAAGTGGTGGAGAATTGGAGATGGTTTCATCCCAAGAATCGAGGTATGTAGACCCAACCTCACAAACCAACATGTTGCCCATTATTTTTAGGGAGGTCCATGATCTGTCCCAGAATCATTGTCTATCTCATCACACCAAAAAACAATGGTCTAACAATTTAACCAATAATTTACTGGGACTTGTCTGTTCACCCCAGCTGCAAGTGGGCCCCCCAGTTATAAGTTGGTTATAGACCAGTCACCATAGCTAGTTATATCTACCATAAACCGTAGTTAACCAATTTAAAGACAAATCTAGCTATCTAGGGGGCCCCCAACCTTGCAGCAAGCAGGAAAAAAAAACATTGATGATCAAGTATTTTTGGCAGCGCACCTGGGAAGTACCTGCAATCTTTTCGTGGTGGCGTGCGACTGCGACCTCTCAAGGGCGTTGGGAGTGGTGGTGCCCCAACGATCAACAAGGCACCCACCAATCATACTCACCAGTTGTAGCATTCCAAGTTTTGTGTGTATTTAAAAATAAATATATGTGCATGTAGTATCACATACATGTATATATCTATATATTATACAACCGTTGAAATATATTGAAATTACCTAGTTGGATCATTCCTAATCGCATAGATACCCAACATGTGTTCCATTTTTTGGAAATAATTTCTTAGTGTGTGTGTGTGTGTACACATATCGCAATCTAAAGCAAACGGTTAAAATTCTATCTGAAGTATCCATTCAAGGTTTCCACGGTTATATCAGCTGCCCATCATGGTGTCATTGTGCCTTCGCCGCCCAAATTTCCATGGCTCCCATAGTTCCCATGGCCCCCTTGCCAGGACCAGCCAGATCCTCGCGTGAACATGGGGATTTCATGGGATTAACCAAGGAAAATACGGATTTATAATCGACCATAATTGACCTTCATGGGGATACATTGGGATACATCACCAACAATGGGGTATACCAGTTTACCCCTAAATTGGCCTTTACAATAGGCAGGATAGGGGAAAACAACACCACCAACTCCACCAACCATCTAAGGTTGGCTTCTACTTTTCAAACGCCCATCTTCATAAAGCCATACATGATAGTCATACATGGTGTGGGATCCTGTGGGTATAAAGGATAGATGTATATGCAAATGTGTAAATAATAATTAATATAATACATAAACTCAGTTGCGTTCCTTCTCTTTGGCGCAGAGCAGGAATTTGTCACAAACTATAACTAACAACTGGAAGAAACTTAAATAGTCAGTCTATCAGCCTATAAAACCAGCTAGATATCGAAAAATCCCTTTTCAAAGCCCGTCTCACCGGGCCCTTTCACCAGGGCTCCAGGCAAACATCGCACGCCAGCGAGATGGAGCTGGTTTCTTAAAGCGGTTCACAAATCCCTGAAAAGCCCCCTCTAGCAACCCACCAGTTAGGAGGAAATCAAGTCGCAGCGAAAGCCAGAAGGTGTACTCCACTTTGAAGACAGGAGACAGGCAGTGGCAGTGCTCCTTTTGTTTGGGGCTGTAGATCTTGAATAGCAGCTAGAATGTCGGAGGCCCTTCCTCGGCCTTCACCTGTAGTCCATAAATGCCCAAGATATCCGCCCACCAACAAATCTAAAGGGCGTGCCTGAGTGGGCATTTGCAGCCGATTGGAATGAAGAAACTGATTAATTTGTTGCCGATAATTTTCATATCTCTTGTACTTAAGATAACTTAAGATCCTTCAACTTTGCTAGGGTTTTCCGGACTCTAATGCGTTCCTCTCTGCTACGTCCCTCACGGTGCTTCTTTACTTTGACCATTTTTGTCGAAGAGGTCGGCGGCTCGGCTTACAAGAAGTAAAAGCCCCCCTGCAAAGGGAGTGCAAACTTACAAGGAGGAAGAAATTTGATGAAGGGAAATACAGAATTTTCACTCCAATTTTTATATAGATTATCGGTAATTTGGAGGAAATTTGGAGGAAGCGCAACGCTTTCTTTTGACCCGCAAATGTTGGTGAGGATTGAGGGACCCGCCATTGGTGGCGGTCTTCCCGGGGGGATCGCGCAGCAATGGCTGAGGTCAGCCTCTGGTACACTGACATCTCGATTGAACATTGTCCATTCACAGGCGATGTTGCTATTTTAAAAAATGCGATTTTCTATAGCTACGTTAGAGCTGTTAGTTTACCAGAGAGTAACAGAAATCTTAGTCCACACTTGTCTCTTTTCTGTCAATAGATTGTCCAAAAGGATTTTCCTGAAGGAACTGGGAATCGCATTTTTCACTTCATTTTCTGGGTTGGGGCTCAACAAGGGAAGTTTCTCTCGTTCAGAGGCTTTCAGGCGATTGGATAGCTTTTGGAAACTCAGATTTGAAGTGAATCTTGATCGAACCCAGCACTGGTTGCCGTTTTGCCCACTTCCCCTCACTAATACCGCCGGGAGTCACTTTCTTGGAAGAAAAGATTCGAGAACATATCCTCTGGTAATGTAACACAGCTATGGAAAACAACCATCGATAAGAATTCGAATAGGTAAATCATCCATATTTTTGGGCCATAACTATAACTTCCATGGCTATGTTGTTAAATAATGGTCATTGTTCATCATGTCTAATCACCACAGCACCACCATATTCTTCAGGACCCTGTCCTTTGTGCCCTTTGCCACCTTTGTGTCCCTTTCCACCTTTGCCGCCTTTGCCACCTTTGCCACCTCCTTTGCCTCCTGAGTTCTGAGTTGCAAGGAAGGCTTTAAGCAGTGTCGCCCGACATGTAGAAGAAATGTGATACAAAAACATGATTTGAGTGATAAATGTTGTACACACGGATAATGCATCACTCCACAAACTAGAAAAACGACAATGCACGCATCCGAATGCATCCACATGTACATGTGTAAGCCTAAAACCCAGCAATCAATCCAAAATTCAAAACCAATCGGATATCACAAGATTGAGGAAAGTGTTGTACTGTAAGTATATGTATTTTTCTGTGTATATATATATTCACATATATATATACATATATATATATATTACTTATTTAATATTATTTATGCGTGTACATACGTATGTATGTATGTATCCATTGATGGATGGATGGATGGATGTTTGGACGCATGCATGTATGTATGCATGTATGCATTAATTCATTGATGCATTAAATGTATGTACACAAAGGTTTGATGCAGCGAGAAGATCCCCAGATTGTTTTAGTTATTTACATTACATTACATTACATTACATTACATTACATTACTTTACATTACATTACATTACATACATACATTACATCCATTACGTACGTACGTACATACATACATACATACATACATATTTATATAACAGTATTATGTACAACTAACTATACCTCTATTTCTGTTGGATTAATCTTCATGACCCTCCAGTAATTACACTAAAATTGACCCTAAACATAGCCAACTTTTGGAGGAAGGCAATTAATCTCCAAACCCCCAATCCATGGCAGGGTCTATGTTAGTTGCACCAGGATAAATGCCCCTATCAGGTCCAATTATTTATACTGGTTGGTTGCCCTCCGGTAATCCGTTAATTACTCCATCATTGCCACGTTGATTACCAAAGGGAAATAGCTACCCCTATTCTGGGTTATCATAATCCCCACAAAATAGATAGTACAAACCCCAATGCATGACCAATCAACAATGGTAGTGTGATTATGGTTCAGCTTGTGGGATGGCACACCGGATCTTAGAGTAATGCGGCCATTATTGTCCCATCATTCTCCCAGTATCCCCAGTTATCCCTGATCTAGACCTTCATTATCAAGATTTCGTAGATGTATACTTGGAGGATCATCCCACTTAGTAAGTGGTTAATAACCCTGGTTGGTAAGTCCCCTAATTGGGTTTTCCGGTTCTCCCATTTGTGAATCGTTTAAAATTCCAGCTAATACCCTCCGGCAAACTAACATAGCTATTGCAAAATAAACGTGGTGATGTTCCGTCGTTTTTTGTAGGTTTACCAAGCCGGGTAACCACAACCACGATTCGTGGGGTGATCTTCCAAGCACCCCACAAACCACCCCGCAAACCGTGCTGCAACGCCAAGGCACCGCCTTTCCCAGGTCCCGGGCGCGGGGGGGGCCTCCCCGATCCGCTGCCGCTTCCCGGCGGGCGCCGGTTGCGCTGCGGCGGCTTCGGAAGCGGGGCCACACCACCTGGCACGGCGAAACATTGGGAGAAATATGGGTATGATCAGTGGATTGGTTCACGGGAAAATTGCACCGGAAACCCCATATTTAATGGTAAAAAAAATGGGGGTTCTGGTTAAGATTTTCCCACCAATCCAATGGCAACCCAGGTACACTGGTGAACGCCAAAATAGTTGCTAAATGGATGAATATCCCTTCAAATATGGTGTAATAGGTTTTGATCCATCCCCATATGATCATAGAATATAAATGTCTAGTTATTAACAAAGATAAATTATGGATAGTTGATCACTAATAAAAAAATAACTATAGGAATTGATCAAAAATTAATAGCTACATGAATATCATAATAATGATGTTCATGGCAATTTATATCAATATAGTTTGTTAAAAACAATGATAAAACTTTAAAGGTTGCGCGCGCCCCGCCAGTTGTAAGTTGGCCTATATATAAGCCCCAATAAGTATAGATACCGACTCAGTCAAGGAAAGATTTTTGCTTACGGATGTGCAAACATAAGCTTGAACAAACTCCCTTTTGCGCTTTCCAAAAACCTCAATCCAAACCCACTTTCATCTTTACAGCTGCTGCCCACAAACAAAGAAGCAAAACGAATATTTTTGGTTTATGGATGTGCAAACACAAGCTTGAACATATTCCCTTTTGCACGTGCCAAAACCCCAATCCAAAAACACTTTTATCTTCAAAGCTGCTACCCAGAAACAAAGAAGCAACATTGCAGCATTTGCTCCGCATGTGGGCAACAATAGGAGATAAGAAACTGTGTGTCTTGCATGGCGAACTATTGTAGAATGTGCTTCCACGCCTCCAGAAGCAGAATTGCACAAACTGCGTGTTTTGCACAGCGCACGTACAGTGCACGCACAGTGCACGCAGCAGTGCACGGCCACAAAACGCTGTAAATACCACGGGATTACCGTTTTTATGGACGATTTACCTCAAAAAACATTTTTTTTGTGTTTTCTCACCATTTTTGGAAAATGCGTGGTGTTTACTGCGTTTTGTGGCCCTGCACTGTGGCGTGCACTGTAGCGTGCACTGTGCAAAACACGATGTTTGTGCTCCCTTGTATTTTCATCAGCAGAACGCTGCAATTCTGCTCCTGGAGGCGTGGAGGCACATTCTACAATAGTTCGCCATGCAAGCCACACAGCTTCTGATCTCCAATTGTTGCCCACATGCGGAGCAAATGCTGCAATGTTGCTTCTTTGTTTCTGAGTAGCTGTAAAGATGAAAATGTTTTTGGAGTGGGGCTTTGGCAAATGCACACGGGAATATGTTCAAGCTTGTGTTTGCACATCCATAAACCGAAAAATATTCCTCTTGCTTCCTTGTTTGTGGGCAGCAGCTGTGAAGATGAAAGTGTGTTTGGATTGTGTTTTTGCCGAATGCACAAGGGAATTTGTTCAAGCTTGCGCTTGCACATCCGTAAGCCAAAACTCTTCCCCGGGCTCTTCAAAAAAAAGCCATCCTCCTACATGTTGTCAAATCACACCTGATCCCCCCGCGCCCCCTTGATCAATGCTGTTGCTCAAAGCATGCCGGCATCCGAACCGAAATTGCTGCTTTTTTGAAGGCGTTTCCAAGCAAAGCGATGTAACAACATTGAATTGGGGGAAGGGGGGAGCGCAAGTTTCTTCGCAATGAGTGTGACAGGATCGCTGGATTTTTGGAAGAACCCGGTATCTCTACTAAAAACCCTAGTGAAAGTTGACTTGTGAACCAACTTAGCTACCTATGGTGCACCACCTTGTACAATAAATAAATAATGATTCTATGATACATGCAGTGTCACAATAGATACGTGTTACATATAGTGATGTAAAGTCTATCCTACAATAATGTTTGATTCATAGAATTGTCCTTTACAGTATCATTAGAAGCATTATTATATAAATAATGTTAACAACCTACTGTATAATGCAAATCTAAATCTAAACAATAAGCAACCCACATGTTGTCATCATGAATTGCAGCCCACATCTACAAACATTTATTGCAAACCACATCTGTCATCATGTTTGAAACAATGCGACAACATATAACAATCTAAAAGCACGTTCGCCCCAACCCGGACGTTGCTGCACACTTTCAATCGTCATGATCATCACCATCATCACCATCATCATCACATCATGATTATCACATCATGATCATCATCACATTAAAAATTCGCCACCCCCTCTGAACAATATGTTGACTGGGGAAATAATAACAACTTTACTTTCATGAGGGTTCAAAAATTGCCACCTCCTCTGAACAATATGTTGACTGCGGTAATAACATCAACTTTATCTTCATGAGGGGTCAAAATTGTCCAACCACTCTGAACAATAGGTTGGTTGGGGTAATAACATCAACTTTATCTTTTTAAGGGTTCAAAATTTGCCACCTCCTCTGAACAACATGTTGATTGGGTAATAGCATCAACTTTATCTTCATATCCACCTGAAGTCGGACGCAGCGCAACCCTGACGATAGCAAAATCAAACGTTTAGTTTCTTTTTTCTATCGAACATAAGTCAGCAATACCAGTTGTTAATATCAGGCGTAATTCAAGATAAGACAGGATATAATAATAATAATAACAATAATAATAACAATAATAACAATAATAATAACAATAATAACAATAATAACAATAATAATACCTAGCTGATGAAATGATGCTTAGCGGATAGTAGTGACAATGCTTTTGCATGAAATTGTTGATGTTATTCTTGCGTATTGGATGTTGGCTGGGAAAATGTAAGTGTTACTGAGAAGGTTGAATACGCAATAGTTGCTGTACAGATATATTTATATCATTTTATATCATTGATCATGATACGGCCACTTTTTTCGGAGTAAAGGAAAAAAACGGAGTGAACGAATCAAAAAGCACTAATCCTGCGTTAGTGATGTTACCGGGTGTAGTCTTGCATTGTGGGTCAGAACAAAAGCCATCAGCTTCCCAACTTGCGCAAAAAACATGCACTGACAAGCCAAAGTCGGGGATGTCCAACAAGATCTTGCCAAGTCCACCAACGATTATGGCCACTTTTTGGACGTAGATGGGTGTGGGCGGTCTTATTTTTGGACAGTCCCATTTACGAAGGCTTCGCGACACCCAGAAGCTCCTGGCTTGGAATGTTTGCTGGCTGGTTAGCTGATAATTGTAATTGCTGAATCTAAGACCCTTGTAAGATGTTGTAACTATAGCGCGGAAATTGCGGGCTTGCAAACCGAGTTGCTAACACTTGGGTCATGTTCACTAGCAGTCACTAGCAGATCGATATTTGGGCACTCGACTTTGACTCATATTTCCACAGGCAAAGGTTGGAACTTGGCGAAACAACATACACATGGTGCTGTAACTGCGTGGTTTATAGGTGGAAATTGACGTACTGACTCAACTCCCTAGAGCGTGTTGAAATATGTCACTTCCCATGGATGATTTCTGAGCTTAGTGTGGTGTGTCTTTGAGGGGCTGAAACTGGGTTACCATGGACTTCATGCGTAAGCATATATGCACAACGGTATTTGTATATATAACTAACATTATCATATAATATACTGAAATCTAAATGACCCGGATTTGACATACTTAACCGATTGGTTGTGAACACACACACACACCATTCACACTATGGAGCAAAAAAATATATTATTTGGTATGACAGTATATGACAAGCCTTACTAAGCCAAGAAAATGCCCTAAGGACTTTTGTAGCCAGGTCGCCCTCCAAGTCGGTATGTGGTTAGGAAAATCAACCCAAACAGAAACCTTCCCAATTACATTGGCTTGGCATGGCTTGGCTATATCCCGTTTATTGGTGCTTACATCCAGAGCTTTCGTTTATCACCCCATTGATGAAAAAATCAAGCCATTTAGTAGTGGGTTTACACCTTTTTTCACACTGTGTTTACCCAACCACTCCTTATGCTGTCGTCAAGGTTTCACCCATTTGTTGGCGAAATTAGCACTGAAATTGGTGACCACCCCTCATTTATCTGTCGGTACTTATCCTCATGTTGAGTTTCCCATATCATGGACGGTTAGTTGGTGTGAATTTTCTGCATTATATTTTGTTGCTTCAACCACCATGTTTGACTCTTAAATCGCCAGGAGGACAGTAAATATGGTTCTCTTGCTCCTCTGCACTTCGCCGGCACATGCCACGGTAAATCCACTCTGCGATGGATTTGCCCTGCGGCTGGCCCCAGAAATTGGCGTCCAACCCTGGAGATTCACAGCCGACAATATCCATTGTTTGTTTTAAAAAAGTTTTCCTGGAACTAATTTGGGCAACTTTGAGCCCACAATAGGTCTTAGCTGAAACTCGGCAAAGTATCTTGGGCATGTAAGATTTGAGATGGAGTGAACTTTGGGTGTTCCAACATCATCGTGTTTGGTCCTGAACAGTCTACAGTCTGCATTCTCATCAGTTTCATTCATACCATCGTCTGCTGCAGGAGCGGAGAGCCCTTGTTTTTGGGTTTCCGCTATCCGGAAAAAAGAGTTTTGGAGGGGCAGTGTTCAATGCATACCTGTATGTGACTGCATGCATCTAATTGCATGTATATATATATACATATACCAACACACTTTGGATAATAATGGTTGTGGCTGACTGCAATTCGGGATTGGCTGGCCGACAGCCCTACAAAACAGGTTTGGCATAATGTTATACTTGTACATTCCTCCGGCACTGTCGGCAATAATACGTGAAACTTTGTTTATCTAGACACCATCCAACATTTGGGACAAAAACTGGCCAGATTAATAGTTCCCGTAATTTCATTTGCAAACTGGCCAGCCACCGAAAGTGCTACACCGTGCTACACCATGTTCACATCGGTATATCAGCATAGGTCAAGTTACGACGGCGTTCAGCAACTTCAAAAATGACATGTACTGTCTAGTATCAAAAGTCTCTGAAATCATCCAAGGTGATCCGACTTGCATGCAATATGTTTCACTTATCATTCTTAATTGTCACGTTTTTAACTCAGGTTTCCTACCATCATGGTTTCCCTAACCATTAACTAAACATTAATGAACCATTAACTAACCATTGGCTAACCATTAACTACCATTGGTTAACCATTAATTAACCATTAATCAACCATCTTGCAGGCCTCCGGCAGGTGGACGATGCGCATCGACGGCAGCTCCTCCTCGCCGAAGTCGAAGTCCAGCTCGGCGACGGGGAAGATCTGTGGCGGCGTTGACGGCGACGTTGAACCCGGGAGGATCAGCCACAGGTGGTGAACCGTTGCTGTAACGGAAAAGAAACTGGGAACATGGTGATTTAACATGTTTTAACCCAGAAAATATGGGGATTTCAGATTCATAGCTGATTTCATCGCCGAGTTAGTGAACATATGACTCCAATTTCACTTGGTTTTAATATTTATATATATTTCTATTTATATATATATATATTTATATTTAAATAAATATATATATATTTGCTAGCCCCCCCCAAAACCGACGTTTTTCTCTTTCTTGTTTTGAAGATTGAGTAAATAGTTTGCTTTTTAAATTAAGTATACTGGAGTGAGTTTCGATTTCTCCTGACACTTGTGTTGAGCAAAGATGAGAATCTAGAGGAATATTAGAGATAAACTTGTTTTTGATATTTTAGATTTCATATCTAATATCAAGTTTATAACTGGAGTAAAAAGTTTTAAAGCCTCATCTAAGATATTTAGTAATTTATCTTCAGGAAATTCCATTCCACATCCTTCCACCATAGTTATTCCACTTTTTGAGCCACTAATAAATATATCCACATTCTCTAAAGAAGAACTAGAAACAGATAGAAAAAAAACTGGTGATTCAAATTGTGCCAAAATATCTAAAACATGCTATTTTTCGTATGTTTTTTTCTGCTTGCTTACTCTTTTTATTACATACACACAATTTTCACAATCTACAAAACAAATAAAGTTTAAAGCTCTTGCTATGAATAGTTGGATGAAAAATGATTGGCAAACTGCTTTGAACGCTAGCAAGAAATTTGCAAATAAATGTTTTTATACAGCAATAAAATCAGACTTTTTACACAATCCCTTAAAATACGTACAACAAGTAAAAGGGTTTATATATTATAACCCATATTGGCAAAAAAAAATGTCTGTTAATTCAAAACGCAGAGCAATATTTACATCAATTAACACCTTATGAAGTCATTAATTGGTGTGAAAGATATCCTCCAAAACAATCTTTTGCAAAAAATATTACCTTAATGCTCTTCAAACACTAAAAATATCTACTCATTCAATAGAAAGTAAAGTATGTCAACTTAAAAACGAAATATGGCAAGAAAATACTCAATTTAATATACAAGAAGAAAAGGCACTGTTTGATCAATTTTCTAGATATATATCTTGTAAAGATCACTTAATTAAAATCGACAGTCTATTACTACAAAACCAATTAAATAATATTTCTTATTTTTTCAGTTTTGAAAAAATATAGGGATAAAAAGATAGTGCAATGTCGCATTTTAAAAAAGGCAAAAGAATATTCAAAGCACAAAAATGTATCATAACATTATAAATAATCATCAATATAATCAAGGATTAATTTTGATTATTTATTTTCCCGAAAAGATCTACGTCTAAACCCATATATAATAGAAGAAAATTACTAACTTAAGAATATGCTATGCAAGGGAACTATTATTATTAAAAAATCAACCTTGCCTATAAATTGCTTAATCAAGCTAGCAAAAATATAACAGATATTGGCTAATACTTAAAAATACATCACTTGGCAGGATTTATAGCACTTATAAAATTAATAGAATATAATATTGCACTAAAACATTTTTCCCATATAGACGCTATTGCTACATCACCAAATCAAAGAAGTAGAAATTGCTATTTTATGCATAGTTGCATGCAAAGTATGCAAAATCTAAAATATTATGCACAGTCAAAAAATATTACAAAAAACTTCAAAATACTGTGCAACTTTTTATGGAATGATAGCAAATGAATGTCTCAAGAATTTAAAAATCCCTTTACAAAAAACAATTGATATTAACAATGCAAAATTATATATACATGCCTCAAACCAAACATGACAAGATGAAATTGAATTTATATCTTACCCAATAAAATATTGAAACAATATAACCTTGCAGACGTTTTAGTAATCAACTATTTAAAATTATCACTAAAGATAAAATTTTATATATAACAATATTTTTGATATATGGACAAGAAAATCGAAATCTAAAAATGATGATGTGTCAATGTGCTTTAAATCGTAATATTGTAATTGAAGATAAACTAGTTCAAAAAATGACATTACCTTATGAAATTCCACTTCAAAAATCATTATTTAACTCATGTACCAAATAAATAAATAAATATATCTATACATATGTGTGTATAAATTGTTGTCTTACTGTTGAACCCAGGTACTTAGGGCAATTTTGTCACCAAAAGCGTTTGCAAACGTTTGCAAACGTTTGCAAACGAGTCCAGGGGCCCAAGTACTTAGACTGGCTCAGGATTCAAGATTCAAGATCCAAAAAGGAATGCGTGAATCCCAGGGCTAGGATCAGGAGAGTTTCACGAAGTTTTTTCTGGATCTTGAATCTTGAATCTTGGATCTTGAATCCTGAGCCAGTCTAAGTACTTGGGACTCGTTGGCAAACGTTTGCAAACACTTTTGGTGACAAAATTGCTCTCAGTACCTGGGACCCTCGTCTGTTGCCAGGGGGGGGGGTGGAACCCCTAAAAAAATAAAATAAAATGGAGGGGCCTAAGGAAAAAATGCCAATAAAATGAGAAGGCATAAGGTAAGATAGGAAAACCCAAGTAAAATACAATGGACAGGTACAAAAAGAAAATGACGTCAGGCACCCTCCACCTGGCCATTGACCCTCGTCTGTTGCCGGGGGGGGGTGGAACCCCTAAAAAAATAAATAAAATGCAGGGATCTCGGGCTCCTGCATTTTCTTTTGGGTTGATCTTGTTTTGTCTTGTTTCCTTCTTTGATTGGTTTTAACAATCTTTGAAGGAAAACCCGAAAACCCCCAAAATGGCAAGAACCAACCTCCAACATATGATTTCTAGAAACCACCCAGAAGCGAATTATATATTATATATATATTATATTATATTATATTATATTATATTACATTATATTATATTATATTATATTACATTATATTATATTATATTATATTAATATATATATATTGGGGGGAAGTAGAATCCCTGGGAGTTACTTACAAGAATCTTTTGTGGTTTATTTCCAAGCGCATTTACCTTTCTTTCATGAGCTATCCTACAGATAGTGGGCAGCGATCGACAACACACACGTGCAGTGCGTATATAAATAAAATGAGGATACCTCACGGGCCCTTGGAATACTATGATGACTAAAGGTAGGGCCCCTCCATTTTACTTCCTTTTTTTTCACAGCTGTGCAGCTTTGCTATCATGCTATCTCTGTCAGTTAACTTGATGGGTTAGGCACCTCAAAAAAATAAAAGTTAACTTGATGGGTTAGGCACCTCAAAAAATAAAATGCACCCACAAAATAAAATGCCGGGGTCTGACCCATTTTATTTTCATTTTATTTTTATTTTTTTATTTTAAAAGGGGCTCCTGCCCCCCCATTTTATTTTTGTACGCCGGACGGGGTTACCTGGGTTCAACGGTCAGTAAGACAACAATTTATACACACATATGTATGTATATAAGGTACCCCCCACTGGAACTCAAACTGAACAAGGTAATTTGTCCCAAAAGCGTTGCGACCTCACAAACGTCAGTTTTGGGGGGTACCTTATTTATATATATATAATATATATATATATTATATTTAAATATAAATATATATATATATATATACACGTAAATATAAATATATCTCATATATCCTTAACTGGGATGACAAACCAATGACTAAGGGGAACCACGTTGTGGGTTTGGAGATTTTCGGGAGAACGGTACTGAAATTAGTGGATGATTCAGGATTTGATTACATTCCAAGGATCCAGTCTGTAACGAAATTTGGACTCCTCTTAGTTCTGATGTTTACCCAGCTGGGGGTAAAATGCAAATCATCTATTTTAGTAATTAGGATTTTCCATGACATAAACTATCCAGCTATTGGGGTACCCTGGTACCCGCATTTTAGGAAACCTCCAATTGCTTTCAAGGACTCTATGTTTCAATCATCCTTCTTGGCCCTTGCTCCACTGGATTCCACTGGCGCCTTGCGGTTCTCATCGACCCATTCGCCCGTCACGGCATGCTTGGATCGCTTGTCCTCGGGAAGGTGTGTCTTAAAATGGGGCTCCAAAATGGCACATGTTGTGTAATGTGATTGGGAAAATCCATGAAAATTAATGTATTGCACACCCTGGGATTTGGATGGATTTGGGTTTCCAAGACTTTGAGAAAACATCACTGAGATCTTTGAAACAGAGTTTTCTCGCCTCGGCACTGTCATCTATTCATCTCCAAATTTATGTAAGTGTGTACCGCAAAATGACAACGGCCACATGCTGCTTCGGCAAACTCTCCGCTTTAGACAGCCATCCCTTGGTGTTTGAAACTCCTCTTGATCAAGGACCGAATTGGGGTTTTAAAAAGACATGCAAAAGTCAGAAAGATAAACACATCAAATCATGAAACCTGAGAAAATACTGTATGTCCTTTACCTACTGTACAGCGCCGTTCTTTTCAATCTGGTAATGATCTGAAAGACCCTGGTTCAGGCCAGGTTGCGCAAAACGGCATGCGCGCTCCAACCGTGGGCCGGGTGGTGGTTTCATCGAACATGCGATCCCATGTGTTGTGCTCACCTGCACAGCTGGATCAATCGAAGCTCCATGAAAAAATGGTTATGCCCATCTGCCCATAAAGATTTGGTATGATATGGGGCCTGATCAAATTATTGCGGAAACAATGGGTAAGAAATAAACCGACAAATGGGTGTCATTCTTTAAAAGGACGAAGGCATCAATTGGTTTGGCGTCAATCATCCTGAACTATCCCTAGGAAAGTTTCTACAGGACCAGGTCTTGGGGAAGGGGAGAAGTTTCCCCTGAAATTCTGGCCCGACCTGGACGATATTATCTGGACCTTCTCTTGGGCGTGTTGGGAACCTTCATTTTGAGAGAAATAGCTGAAATGGTGCTAAATTCAATATAATATTCCCATGTTCACTGCCATCAACATTTGAATACAGCCAGTATGATATATACATATATAACCAAAGTTTAGTGCAAGAAAGGGGATGACAAAAAGTTGGCATACAACAATAAACCAAAAAGAATAGAATACACTCCCCAAATCTAACATGGAACTGCATGCTATTGCTGAGGTCCCCTAACATGAACCTATGGTGCGGTCTCAAGTGGATTATGTTCCCAAGGGGATCATGCAACTATTTTTCTAATAAAATCGCTCCAAGACTGACATGGAACCTAATGCAGGCCCAAACTGAACCCAAACTGCACCCTGAAACAGCCAACATGGAGTTTGAACAAGTCATCACAAAACGATCTGCAACCTTGAAGGGTGATTTGAAGTTTAGCCTGGAGCCCAAGTGGTTTTTAAGGCGTGGCCCAGGTGGCTCTTGCAGATTCCATGTTACTGACTTTCGGGCGACTCTATTTTTCACGTCGTATTGCGCTCACGGTATCATGCTTTGAACTTGGGTGGAGCCATCGCAATACCAGTTAGACATAGCACCCAGCAAATTATGTGGAAATCGGTTGACAGTTTCTCTGCCTCGCTGAATGGCTGATGACTCCGGGAGCTGGATGGCCTTTCCAGAACTGTTGGTTGAAAACTAAACTTTTTACCTACCAGGCCCAAGATTTGCCCATTTAGGTTCCAAGTTGGGTTCCAGGTTGATTTGTTTCGGTGGGGGCTCGGCCTCTGCAAACATACCACGCTGTGTTAAGATAAACTTTTTGCCTACCAGCTCCAAGGGGTGCCCATTTAGGTTCCAAGTTGGGTTCCAGGTTGGTTTGTTTCGGGGGGGCTCGGCCTCTGCAAACATACCACACTGTGTTAAGATATTTTTTTTACCTACCAGCTCCAAGGGGTGCCCATTTTAGGTTCCAAGTTGGGTTCCAGGTTGGTTTGAAAAATCAATTAAGTACACATATACAAAAGAAAAAGAAATACAGACGATAAGAATCTTATCGCCTGTATGGATTTCTGCTGCTTTTTTAATGTTTCTCAAGCTTTAATTTGCATAACATAATCTTACCACGTCTCATTTCACAACGGTGGGAGGACCTCCGGGCGCCAAAGCCACGGGGACACACAACGGGCTCGAAGTTGGGTTCCAAGTTGACACAGGGAGCCAACGGGGGGAGACACAACTGCTCGTGGACTTCGCCCGGGGTAAACACGCTGCGCCCTGGCAACACCGGGGAAGCCTACAACGGGGTACTACAACTGGAAGGCCACAACGGGAAGGCTAACATGCAACTGTTGGTTGAGCACTAAATGGCAGCTTGTGGGGTTCTATGTTAGTATGACAGTAGCCAAAAAGTGCCCGAACATATCAAAATATACCAACACATACCAACACCAACATGGCACCTACCTGGCCCTTATCCCGCTCATGAATTTTAACATGGGTGCGCTAACATGGAACCCAATTTTTTTTGTGCAACTTTAGTTTCCGGGAGAGTAAGAAAAAGAAACACCCAGCTAGACAAAATCACAAGCACTTGGACGCCAGGACTAGTGCGGCGGCTCTTTTGGTGGGACTCTCGCTTCCAAGAAAGACATCAAGCAGCCAAAGAACCACCAAACATAAAAAAATGCATACTTGCTATTGAAAATGGCCATTTGTAGTGAGTTTTCCCATTAATAATGGCGATTTTCCATAGCTATGTTAAATTACCAGAGGGTACATCCACTAATTAGTGAGAAAGTATACCGTTCCCAGGGACATCTGGTGGATCCACCAGAAAGAGCCGGTTGGACACAGATCCCAACGAGCCCGAGTACCACAGTTTTAAACCAATATCTACCATCTGTCCCCATTGTATCCCACATGTGTACATATACGATCATATATGAATATAATATAATTAATCATATTGTGACATGTATACAATTACACAATATAAATGCATATATATATATACATACACACATGTGCTATACATACATAGATATTGCTGTCTAGTTTGCAAGTAGGGCCCACATTCCAATTTCAATTTCAGCCCAGTCACAAAATACCTTCGCCCTTGCCAACATCTCAGCCACTCGGTGCTCCTGTGCTGAAGAGTTTTTGTCCTTGAGGAAATGTCCAACCCTGCAAACATTAATGGGGACAGTTGGCTGTAGTGACTACAGTGATTTGATGTGTGATCCTCGATGTTTGCTGTTGATGTTGGTTAAAGAGAATTTCCCCAAAGGGAAATGAAGCAATCATTGAATAATCAACATGAACCAACATAAACCAACACCGAGGGACCGAGAGGAGTGGGGACGTAAGCAGTGATGTCCTGACACTAGGAAAAAAATCGAGACTGGACAAAATTCACCTCACACATGAACAAACAACGTGTATTGGCGGTCGGACGTGGCTTTCATAATCCCTTTGAACCAATAGATACTGATCTCATGTTGTGGGTTTATTAATTACCAGAAACATTATCGATAACTGCTTCCGATAACTCATGACGGTGCAAATGATTGAGGCATCTTTCGTTATTGGCTTTGCTCACCGTATAAACATGTTTTCATTGTTGCTACTGACATTTTTGAATTCTTCGGTTTTGCAACATCGGGTGAAGATTGGGTACCCCCACACATTTCAAAAACAAGGACTATATAGTAATTCGCAAATTGGTGATGTTGGTTTGGGTTTGTGCTTCGGATAGCTCTGGAGCATGCCAATTGCATCAGCCGTCATTGCGGATCACCCTCCCTGGTCAACATGGAAATAGAAATCTTTTAAAACCCCCCAAACGCGAGTCGGACTGCGCAAAATTCCAACGAGCATTCCCCTGGTCATCCAACTTGGCCATAGAAAAAAAATGTTCATAGGAAAATCATGGTAAATCATTTGTCGGTGGCTATATCCATGTTCTGCTCTGATTATCTATGATTATATCATATTATACCCATATTCATTTAATCATAATTATACAAATAGATATGCATGGAAATCATTCCCCAGATCAGACTGCAATCCAGCCATCCGGTCCCGACGTGTCATGTGTCGTCGGATCTGGCTCCTTAATCTGGCTCCATTCCTCGAATTTCTTCACGGTATAGCTCCTCGCTGATCGCCACTACACCGTCGTTTACACACACAAAAAGCAGTTGAATGGTTATATATATATATATCCGCCGACCCCAGCCTGCAGCAGGGGAAGCGCGTCAGAGAACACCTTCCAACAGGAAGACGACAGGAAGCCTTGTCTCTGCGCGGGCGGCTGCTCTTGCGAGCTGGCGGCTGCTCTTGGCATTCTTCTTAGACAGTTCAGAAAACGACGTTCGGCCTTCAGACCGGGCAGCGAAGGGTCCTTTTCCGAGCTGGCAGCTGCTCTGGGCATTCTGCTTAGACCGTTCAGCAGCGCGAAGCCTTCCGTCCTTCACTGCCATGCTGCTGTTAAAGCGTGGCGAAGGGTCCATTTTTCCGAGCTGGCGGCTGCTCTTTGGCATTCTTCTTAAACCGTTCAGAAAGCAACGTTAGGCCTTCAGACTGGGCAGCGGCGCGAAGCCTTCCGTCCTTCACCGCCACGGTGTTCTTTTTTTGTCACTTAATTTTTGGTCGCTATCCGGTGAAACATAAGCGGCTGCATCAAGAACCCACCTGCGGGAAGCCATCCAAACACATCTTCAAACAACATGCGATTTGGGATGCTAATGCTTTAGACTGCCCACTTACAGTAGGTTGTGTGTACAAACATTTGACATTTTGTCTTTTAATGTCTCTGCGATATCCCTTGAACATGCTCTCTCATTGTATCTCACAATGTTGGTCTTCTGACAACAGGGGTCGGCGGCAGTGGGCGGCAGCCCTTTAATATATGTATATATGTATATATACATAAATATGTACATATATATATATTTATTTATTTATTTATTTATACATAAATATGTTATATATATATATATATGTGTGTGTGTCCCATTATATCCCCATTATGTGGTTGGTTAAAAAAAATACCTTGGTTATCCTATAAATCCACATGTTCGATGGTTGAAACACGATAACAACCATGATTTTTCCGTTATAGTTATATCATATTATATCTCCATGTTTGATGGTTAAACATGTTCCGTCCAACCCGGACGTTCGTCCACACTCACAATGATCATCATCATCATCATCACCCCCCATCAACTTATCTTCATAAAAGATCAAATATCCACCACCCCCTCTGACACATATGCTGACTGGGGTAATAACATCAACCGATAAATATATGTATATTATGCATATATATATACGCATATATATCCACATACCTGTACAAATACAAGTAGATATACATATACAGATACATTTACTTATACGTAGACCCACATATATATATATATATACTGACTTATTTCAACATGGAACAAATATACATCTACAATTCAAAAGTCCACCAACATAGCATGTCCAAAGTACGCTATCCTTCCACAATTTCGGCGTGAAGAAACGTCAGGGTTTCAGCGATGTTGTTCAAACCCATAAATCCTTATCACCAATCGACCAGGGTATCAACTGGGGTATTATACCATGTAAAACCTGATGTTAAAGCCAATCAACTAGAGTATCAATTATGGTTTATATAGGTATTATACACATTATACATATATTATGGTTATTTATGGTTTATATATAGATATACACATAGATATATATCAATTACAAAAAAGATCAACATCCGGGAATGGAGCGACGAAAAAGCCGTCCTGGCTGCCGCAGCCTCGTCCTTCGTGAGAAGGATTTCAGGCCTGGGTGCTGGGTGCAGCTAACGGATTTAACCATCCAAAATGGAAAGTTAATGAGATTTAATATGTTTTCATGGGATACACGGATATATCGTGGGATATAACCTGCTTGGGGGTGCGGGGGTCATTCATGGGTATAAACATGGTAATAAGCAAAAGCTGGGATCTAAGCCCTCTGGGAATCTACAGTATGTATACCCTCTGGTGGTAGAAATCAACATGTTTCAATTGGCAAATCATCTACGAATCGGGGAGCCTATCCTTGATTACTCGAGTAGGGTAGAACCAACAAAAAAAACGTATTTATCTTAGACATGATGAACCCAAAAAAGGAATGCCGGTTGAAGCAAAAAAAATGCCGACGGTGGGCGCAGATCTCCGAAATATAGACTGCGGATGACTCCTAAATCCAAACACGTCTTGGACATGCCCAACCAGTCCTGCTTGTAAAAACGCAAAAAAAGAAAACATGGTACAATGGTGTGTATATTGTAATATATATATATATTTGCAGAGAGAGAGAGAGAGATCATGTTTCAAATGTTGCATTCCATTAGCTGTCTGTTGAATCCCACGCTTGCGGACAAGCAACCATACCAAATGGTATGACTCCTTGAACACGTCTTGGCCAACGTAGAAGCCGCTGGCCTTATGCTGCGCAAAGGCCAGTGATCCAGCCAGCTGCTAGAAACGGGATATCAAATGCCAACTCTGGGTGAGATTATTTGCCTACAAGGTGGTACCCCATAGTTAGTTTATGTAGTTGGAGTATAATTCCAATAACTTAGGTTTATAATAGATGTCTATCTATCTATCCATCCATCCATGCATACTTCATGGTTGTTGGAGGGGCACCATCTTGTATCAAACTTGTAGATACCATTTGGGTACACCAGGCCAACACTTGGTTCCTCCTAAGCTTAGCCAAGGCAGTCTTAAAAATCCGAGTGCTGCATGAGATGTTCATATTGCATGGATGAAGTGGTTTCCTTCCGGAGTGCACCCGTATCCAGGGTGGCGGCAGAAGGACCGGAAGGACTGTCCGTTCTCACGGACATCACCGTTGATCTTGATCTTGTACCCGGCCTTAAAGCCTTTGGTGTACAACGCAGCGCATTAGAAATGTGTTAGCCCATAGAAGGCATCCCTGACGAAAGATGTCTTTCGATTCAGCAATGCCAGGTTCGCCATCAGTCAGCCCAAACTTTCTGATCGGTTGAGGGCAAATGTTTCAATCATGTCCACTGGTTTCATCCATAATCTCCCTAAAGCCAAATAGTCTAAACTTCGCATCGATCAATCATTATCTCATGTCAAGAATATTTTTCCATGTTTGCAGTTTCGTATCCTCCAACGTGTTTTGTGTAAGTATCACAAGCCTTTGCAACCATCAACTATTACCAAGGTGAACTGCGCATTGTTACATTGAGCTATCGAAATCAAGTAGCAATATCCTTTTGGAAAAAAAAAAGAGCAGGGCCGTTTGGAACGGTATAGACTTTTTCATCATTTCCAAAAAAAGATTGATCCAGAATGTTGTGAAGGGGGCTGAACCGTCTATTTATCAAACAAACATGTTGTTGCCACATATTGTACCCGCACTATATGTACAATAGATACATAACTATATTCCCACACAATGGCGGGCTTGACCCCCATCTATGATGCAAACATCATTTATCAACCATATCCCCATATATGTTTGATGGTGAAAGCCAAATAAACGATTGCAAATTCCACCGTTTTAGATATGTTTCTCCATTGAAAATAACACCATCTTATTGAGACCCTGGCTTTCCCATTTTCCGATTTTTAAATGAAAAAACGATAGTGTTCCCATATCCCCAGTCTTAAATCAAAATAGAATTGAAACTGAAACAAACACAGTTTTCCCACTAACAAATGCCAGGGCTTACCTCCCGATCCAAGGCACGTGGAAGAGCACAACGCGAAGTTGTGCTGAGGGGAACACTTCGCGCAGGACCTTGGCCCTCCACTTCAGCAGCTCCTCAAACAGCAGGAGCTGTGTACCACCAAAATGAGGTGATAAATGGGGATTATACCATCAATTTGATCACTTGTATATATATATATTGATCAATCAGAATAATGAACTTTTAAATATAACAATGTTTGGTTAACTATGGTGTATATATAGAACTATTTTAAATGAGTTAACCATGAAACATATGGGAGTGTGTATGATAAATCGTGAGTCCGGCTGGCTGATGTTTACTACCAGTGTCTTATGGGAATATCAATTGGATGTGTAACCAACAATGTGACAGCCCATCGGAGTGCAGTTGTTGGGGTTGCAGTGACATTCCATAAGGTGGGAGATGACCCTGATAATTGTGGAGAGAAACACACGCAAATTAAATGAAACCGCACCGCCAAGTACCTAGAATCTAATTCAAGCTTCACACAAAGTTTGCATGCACAAGGTATCTTTGATTTAAGCACCTTTAAGCACCTCAACTGTCCACTAAATAAAGGATTCACTCAAAAAAACAGCAAACTGGGGGATACTACAAATGGATGCGTGTTGTTGGTACCAGCGATCGAATGTATAGGTGCGTATACAACCAAAAGAAATGAGGACAACATCTTACAACCAACAAAACATGGATACTTCAACCAATGGCTTAAGTGGCAGTTTGAGGTGCCGAGGGTGCAAAGGAGTTCTGGGGGATACCCCAGTGATCCTTTTGAAGGGGTGTCCTGGTATCTGACACAACTCTATATCTGGATGCCAAGCAATTTGCACATGGGGCACCAGCTTGTCATCTGACAATTTCCATCCCAGCAATCGGAACAAATTTGAGATATTAGCTGAGATGCTAAGTCTGCCTGGCCAACGAACCCACACAGAAACTCAGGAAGTCATGGAAGCGTACAGTCCACGCTATACACGGCATGGAGCATCCCTGCCACAATGCAGCGAGAATCGCAGGAACGCTGTGACTGATGCATTTGATCCAGAATTTCAAAAGGCAGGACTTTCTGCTCGAAAACGGCGGCTTTCCCAGCATCTGACAGAGGGATCTTTTTGTAAACTGGAGCCAAATCCCAGCACCAACCGATCCTTTTGGTCAAAGTGGCCGCCTGTTTATCATTCGAAGCTCCAATTACCACAATGTGGTCCACACCACGTATCTACATCCCTTCGTGCTGGGTAAAACTTGCATTGAACAATTCATGCTGGGGGTGTTCAAGATTGTTGACACATACCCAAATGGCTATGATAAGTGTTTTACTCGAACAGAAATGAGTAAGTACTTTATGTAATTGTACGGTAAATGTGGTTTTTTTCCCAGTCAATCGTTCACTGGCTCCATGGTCACTAACCAGCTTCCATAACAATGGTTTTCTCAAGATTGCCGTTCTTGTAGGATAGTTGGTGCAAGGAGTGAAGCATCACATCGACATTCCCTACTGCTCTATAATGACCATAGATACATGTCCCATGAATCTATGTATTACAACAACCCGCATAATAACAATGATAACAATAATAATAATAGTAATAGTAATAGTAATAGTAAAAAATAATAATAATAACTATATCTACATGTATACATACGTATATATATATATGGGGGTTGTTTTTTATTCCTTTGAGATTGTTTCCATTTAGGAGTTTTTGCGCCTCGCCCTTGCGCGCTCTTGCGCGGCCTGCGCTTCAGGCATTTTTAAGGTTTTTGAATGGTTTATAATAAACATAATTCCACAAGAATACAAACATTAAAAATTGGCCTGGAATCAGTTCGGCAAGAACAGAATGTGGAGTCTGAGATGGTGAGCGGGAAGGTGTTTCGAAATGATCCAGAAATGGAACCAAACCATACAAAATTTACACATCTCCCCTACAAGTCCAAAGCAATGATGCTGTAACCGAAGGAGCAAAGAATCTGAGATGGTGAGTCGGAAGGTGTTTCAGAATGGTTTCAGACCGGTTTCAAACCCTTTCGGGGGCACTCACGGGGCTTCGCCCTCTTTCCGGAAAAGAGGCTGAACTTAAACACGGCCGCTTTGGAAATCAAAAGCCCCTAGGTGAATTAGGAGAGCGTAAGCTTATTCCCCCTAAGGAAAGTGTAATAAAATAGGGGTGTCGACTGCCCTCTTCAAATATTTGCTTGAGCACTGGAATCCCAAAACGGCCATTTTGGAAATCAAAAGCCCCTAAGTGAATTAGGAGAGCGTAAGCTTTTTCCCCCTAAGGAAAGTGTGATAAAATAGGGGTGTCGACTGCCCTCCTCAAATATTTGTTTGAGCGCTGGAATCCCAAAACGGCCATTTTGGAAATCAAAAGCCCCTAAGTGAATTAGGAGAGCGTAAGCTTTTTCCCCCTAAGGAAAGTGTGATAAAATAGGGGTGTCGACTGCCCTCCTCAAATATTTGTTTGAGCGCTGGAATCCCAAAACGGCCATTTTGGAAATCAAAAGCCCCTAAGTGAATTAGGAGAGCGTAAGCTTTTTCCCCCTAAGGAAAGTGTGATAAAATAGGGGTGTCGACTGCCCTCCTCAAATATTTGTTTGAGCGCTGGAATCCCAAAACGGCCATTTTGGAAATCAAAAGCCCCTAAGTGAATTAGGAGAGCGTAAGCTTTTTCCCCCAAAGGAAAGTGTGATAAAATAGGGCTGTCGACTGCCCTCGTCATATATTTGTTTGAGCAATGGAGTCCCAAAACGGCCGTTTTGGAAATCAAAAGCCCCTAAGTGAATTAGGAGAGCGTAAGCTTTTTCCCCCTAAGGAAAGTGTGATAAAATAGGGGTGTCGACTGCCCTCTTCAAATATTTGCTTGAGCGCTGGAATCCCAAAACGGCCATTTTGGAAATCAAAAGCCCCTAAGTGAATTAGGAGAGCGTAAGCTTTTTCCCCCTAAGGAAAGTGTGATAAAATAGGGGTGTCGACTGCCCTCGTCATATATTTGTTTGAGCAATGGAGTCCCAAAACGGCCATTTTGGAAATCAAAAGCCCCCAAGTGAATTGAGAGCGTAAGCTTTTTCCCCCAAAGGAAAGTGTGATAAAATAGGGCTGTCGACTGCCCTCGTCATATATTTGTTTGAGCAATGGAGTCCCAAAACGGCCGTTTTGGAAATCAAAAGCCCCCAAGTGAATTGAGAGCGTAAGCTTTTTCCCCCAAAGGAAAGTGTGATAAAATAGGGCTGTCGACTGCCCTCGTCATATATTTGTTTGAGCAATGGAGTCCCAAAACGGCCGTTTTGGAAATCAAAAGCCCCTATAGGTGAATTAGGAGAACGTAAGCTTAGTCCCAAACACGGTCACAAGAAATGAACAAAAACGCACCAATTCTTCTGATATGCTTTCTACTGGGTTCCCACAAACTTTTGTTCCGGGTAGGGGGTGGGTTGTGATACTCTTTGTGAACCTCTTTTGGGACTGTCACGCAACATAATTGCAGCCACGGCTGTCCGAAACCCATGCACGACATGCGTTCAAAGCAAACCAAGCACGGCAACTGCGGTCCGGAATCGGTCCACAAGACAGGCACAAAAGTCAACGGGAAACGCGCGAAATGCAAGAACAGCATGGCGACTGCGGTCGGAATACGGGTCGGCAAAACCTTCCACATACACACACACGCACACCTGGGCAATGTGTCTGAGATGGTGGGTTGGAAGGTGTCCATCGATACCCCCTGTTTCTGGAAACCGCAGGAGCAGTGTTTAGATTTTGTTCTATGTCCTCGTGCCCAACCGATTCCAGGCCTACATGAACATACATACAAGATATTCTAAGATATAATATATGTAGGAAAATAAGAACGAAAATAATGATGTATATATAATATCCTTGCGCTCGCCCTTGCGCGCTCTTGTGCGGCCTGCGTTTCGAGCCATATGGCTGCCAGGTTGCAAAATCCTAAAATCGATTTCCCTCTAACGAATACTACGGGGAAAAAAACTCTCTCATATATATATATTATTATACTAAGCTGCTAAGCTGCTATCAAGCATAGACTTGGGCATGTTTGAAGGAGTTTGTTCCTTTCTATGGTCCCAATGATGTGGTTTCATCCCCTACATCCACCATGGTTTCTGGGTGTTTAATATTAGGGGAAGGGATTACCCTCTGGTAAACTAACAGTTTGCGAACTGGAAAATGGCCCATTTAGTTCGTTGAGTTTCCTATCCACAGTGGTGATGTCCTATAGTTATGTTAGTTTACCAGAGGGTATTTCAAAAGCACCGAACAGAATTTCCCAATCTATCCCGTCTGCTAATGGATGTCCCCAAATCCTAGCGACCTAAAATAAGCTATTGTATGATTACTATACCATAATATTCCCTAATAAGAGTCCATATTTTTGGGATATCCGAAATATCCCCTACCATTCCTACAAGGTCTTCATTCCCGTTTGTTTGATGTCAGGGCACGTAGTCCGGCTGAATCGAGTCCGAACGCTTCATGATGTCTGGCTCGCCGCCCGTCTGCCCACCCAATATGTCAAGGTCCTGTGGCCATGGGTCACAAACATGTTCGGCAATCTAAGCTGGCTGGGAATCCTACTTGTGAATGTTGAAAACTCATCTGTCTATCCACTCTACCTCTACCTCTACCCCTACTCTACTCTACCCTGCTGTAATCCAATCTAATCTAGCCAAACCTAACCCGTCTATCTGACCTAACCTAACCCAAGCCAAGCTAAGCTTAGCTAACCTAACCTAACCAATGTATCTATCTATCTAATCTAATCTAATCTAATCTAATCTAATCTAATCTAATCTAATCTATCTAATCTATCTAATCTATCTAATCTATCTAATCTATCTACTCTATCTACTCTATCTACTCTATCTACTCTATCTACTCTATCTACTCTATCTAATCTATCTAATCTATCTAATCTATCTAATCTATCTAATCTATCTAATCTATCTAATCTATCTAATTTATCTAATCTATCTAATCTATCTAATCTATCTAATCTATCTAATCTATCTAACCTATCTAATCTATCTAATCTATCTAATCTATCTAATCTATCTAATCTATCTAATCTATCTAATCTATCTAATTAATCTAATCTATCTAATGTATCTAATCTATCTAATCTATCTAATCTATCTATCTATCTTTCTATCTATCTAACTATCTATCTATCCAACTATCTATCTATCTATCTATCTATCTATCTTATCTTACCTTATCTTACCTTACCTTACCTTATCTTATCTTATCTGATCTATCTAATCTTATCTACCTAATCTAATCTAATCTAGTCCAATCTAATCTAATCTCATCTCATCTAATCTATCTATCTATCCTAATCTAATCTAATCTAATCTATCTATCTATCTATCCTAATCTAATCTAATCTAATCTAATCTATCTATCTTTCTGTTGAAGGAGAATTCTCTGGACGATCTAGGACAAAGTGCATCGTTGTCCTTAGATATCTTGAACAAGAATAATTGGATATCCTAAAAACCTACATATATCATCAAACTACCCCATAGTCATGGCTCAACAACAATAATAAAAAGCCTCAAAACCTTTTGAAGCATGCCCTTCACCATTCCGTTAATCCGCAGATTATGGACCGGAGCAAGGAAAGAACTCAACCTCCCAGGCGGACTCCGGGATAAATAATTAGGAAGTGGATGGTGTCCATGGGTATAGAATACGTGTAACTGCAACGGGACCTGTTCTTCCCCAAATATATGTCCAGTACATCATTCCTGGTTAGGACCTTGGTATCCTTGAACTATCATACTATCCGGTTGATTTCTGAGGTTAATCCCACATTTTTACACATACTACCATTCCTCAGCACTGAAGACTAATGGACCCACGAACTTGCACATATTTGGCGTTGAACCATCCTGTTTTCGGGTGAAAATGATCTCCCAACACTCTAAGGCCCTCGCCTCTCCAATCCCAAGTTTTGATTTACCATCTGGTTATTTAACATAGCCATGGAAAATCCCTTATAAATGGAGGTATTAATAGGAAAATCATCTATAAATGAGCCATTTTCCATGGCTATGTTAAATAACTAGAGGGTAAAAAAGAAGTGCGGATAAAATCGGTGCTCCCCAGGATATACCAATGGTGAGATCATCAAAGGACCCAGGGACCCATGCCTCAACGAACGCCTGGATCTTTGTCGGGTGTTCGCATATAAAGAGCCGCCTGGGTGTTTCAACCAACTTCAGAGTCAGAAGATCAAGGGCGAGTTGCTTCAAACAGCCCGTATCAACATTTACCCCTCCAACAGGTGCATATATATATATAATTATATATACAGTATATATATATATATATTTATATAGGCACCATTCATGCCAAGGGGGTTCCAAATCTGCTCATCTTTGGCTTGCTTAACGCATCCAATGTTGCGATCAGATCCAAAGAGGTGAGCAGATACTTGAAAGCTATGTTCAAAACTCCAAGAGTCCAAGACTGCGCCTGATGAACTGTCCTGAAGTTGGAAAAACTCTGGCTATTGCAGATGCCGTTTATTTCGATGCAAAAACACGCCGGGTTGTCTGCATTCCATTCCCCAGAAATTTGTCGTGGCAACGTGCCCAATCGTAGTTACAAGAGCAATGCTCCATTGTATCTAGATGTTCATATATATAGTGCATATCAAATGTTATGCCTTTATTCAACATGCTATGTTTTACACATAACATATTGTCTATTACAGAAAATATATCATGTACTATGATGTAATATAATATAGCTATGAATCTATATGTTCTAGTAAATACTATGAACCAAATATCATGTATATATAATATATATAGTCACCGGCAGAATTAGAGAAAAAAAGGATAGGATTCGCCCGTAGAGCCATTGTCGTTGTTTTTTTTCTATTCTGTCGGTGACCTCTGGTGGTGTTCATATTTCATGTTGCCCCAGTTTGGTTGAGACCTGAGAAAGTTCTATCAGAATTCCATAGGTTGCGATACCTATTTTTTTCTACAATTATCTGGGACACCTGATCAACAAATGTGTGTACTCTTCTTTATAGATTGGTCACCCTGGACAACAGCTCCGGGAAAAGTTAATCAAAATTAAATAGGGAAAGAAAGAAAAGCAAGAACTATAGTAACAAAATCATCCAAAAGAATAGCCCGTCAAATCCAGCCCCCGAAGTACATTTTTGAATATATAGAGGAGTCCTTTCCAATTTTTTACGAAGAAACAGGGGAAACAAAAACTCATGAAAGCCAATGCTGAAATGTTGAAATATATTGGAAAGAAAACGAAGAAAACCCATGCTAAAATGCTGAAATATGTTGAAGAACTGCTGAAAGCCAGTAAAAAAATGCTGAAATAGGTTGGACCATTGCTTAAAACCATTGGTAAAATGCTGGAACATGTGTTGGAAAATTGCTTAAAACCAATCGTAAAATTATCATAAGTAGATCAAAAGAACTGAGGAAAAACTTGGCCAAAATGATGAAATAGATTGAACATCAAAATGATGAAAACAATTACTGCCGACATAATTACAGAAAAAAATGACAAAAAAACAAAAACAAACATGTCCTATGTGCGTTTATTTTCCGATTTTCCCGACAAATTCTACTCTCTTTTTTATTGTTCTGTCGGTGACGGTATATCAACTGTCTCTGTAACTATCTCAAACACATTCTATATGTACATGTTGTAACTGCTTAAAACTAAATTGCATATACATATATCAACACTTAAATTTCAAATAGACCATAAACACAGTCAAATACATTTTATACCAAAGATATTCTTGATGTATATAATCATGTATATATATATATGTTATAGAAATGGTTTTGCAAAAAATAAATCATACACATAATATATATATATATACATTGAGGGCCCACCATCAAGACTTCATTTTTCATGTGCGGATGCGGTCCCAAAAGCGGGGCCTGGTGGCAGCACCGTTCGAGCACAAGCCGACTGACAGCCAAACGCACTCTCCACTACCTAACTGTGAGGAAACCAATTGCAACGGATTATGGACAGACGCTAGCTACGTTCTGTGTGCTTTGGCAATGTGGACTCCATACAGCGCTAAAACTTGCCTCGCAACTGTTGGTGGTGTATTAGAGGCTTTCAGCCTTTCCTCCTTTTCACGCGCTTTGGCTAATACCTTTGTATTCGGCCAAAGTGCGCAAAGGCTCGTCGTGACTTCCTGACATGCGGGTTTGAGGGTGTCGTAGGTGTGGCCTTGAAGGGTCGTAGGTTCAGCTGTGAGGGTCGTAGGTGCGCTCCTGGCATGCGGGTTTGAGGGTCGTATGTGTGATCTTGAAGGGTCGTAGGTTGAGCTGTGAGGGTCGTAGGTGCGCTCCTGGCATGCGGGTTTGAAGGTCGTAGATGTGGCCTTGAAGGGTCGTAGGTCGACTTGTGAGGGTGGTAGGTGCGCTCCTGACTTTGTACCACGCACCTCCCAAGATGCACGCAAGACAGCTTCCTGACATAAGCGTTGTAAAGGCGGCACGCTGCCAGAGAGCAAGAGGTCAGCATGGCGTCTTGCGGCTCCGGAAAGTGGACCCTTTTCACTGATTCAAAACAGCTTCTGCGCCATGTCCCCTCATAGTATATATATTGCCAAAATATTATATTGTATAATATATATGTATATATATTTATATTTATATCATAAATTGAAAAACAATACTAAACATATCATTACAAACACAGGTATATTAGAAATATATGTTCGGTGTATATACTACATATTTACATAACACTCATGTGATGAATAGCTGTCCATCTATGACAAAAAACATTTTAAAAAAAAACAAGTTGTATATAAGTACTAAATATCCTTTGCCAGCCTGTTTGGCCAAGTTGCAGTTCGTGGTTGCGTCTGTCCGCTTCGGCAGCTTCATGGCAAACTTTGATGACATCCGCCAATTTTTTCCGGCTGTTCCTGGACGACGGGAGTTTTGGTCGTTGAGTAAACCCCAAAGAGATCGGAAAGGAACTATTTCTCTCTGGTTATTTGTTACATAGCCATGGTATAGATGGCCCATTTATAGATGGTTTACCTATTAAAAATGGTGATTTTCCATGGCTATGTTAAATATTGTTAAATAACCAGAGGCTAAATCAATAGGATTCTTTATACTTCGCTGTCTTGGGGTGGCTATCAAAATGTGTAAAGGTCTGGTGGGTCATGACCTACACCGGGAAGTCTACTTGGACACAAGGCCACACATCTTTGCTATCAGCACAGAAACATCCATCAAATGCGGTCCAGTTGCTTTGGTGTACTTGGTGGCTCATCCTAGTTAGTAGCCAGGTTGTATCCCCAGTTTATAACTGGATTAAACCTACTTACCCTACTTAGAAAATTGCGGTGGTTCACCCACTTACTAAGTGGGATTAGCCGCCAGACAGTACTCCATGGACCTGTTTAAAACGTGGGGAATCCACCGACTGGCCCTTGATGAGGCCCCTGCTGCAATTGTTCGCTTCTTAGAAACCCCAATCCTTAGGAAAGGTTTACGCTAATCTTCAGAGGCAAAAAACATTTTAAAAAACGATCTTGTTAGGTTGTAAAATATCCCAAATGCTGCATGTATGGAATATTTACCAACATTTACCCTAACAAAAAACCAGTCATGTAGGTATATAAAGATACCATACATGGAGCATATGGGTATTGTAAAGCCTTTCCAACAAATCAAAATGACTCGCTTTGCTCCTGGGTTCATGTTGGATTGTGACTGCCTGGACTCCGAAACATGTCCCAACCTTTTGTTACCTAGGAAGACTGAACCCTACAATCATGAAACAATATTATCTATTTGACGATGTTTACGGTTCCATGTAGGCCAAATGAGTCACTTTGATGGCTTCAACTGTGAGGGCATGTCCAAAATCTAGAAAATGGAAAGGAGTCTGGAAAGTTTGTCTCCGAAAAAGGGAGTTCGTTCGCCTCTATACAAATATGTTTAAACTGTTAAACCATGACCTTCCATGAAAACCATACAAGTATAACAAATCTTGCAACACTGCCGAACCATTTTGTAGAGACAAAATCCCATCATCTGGCCTCTGCGCTCACCTGTGTCGATACTTGTTTTGATTGCCTTTTTGTAAACAATAGTTTGTTTGCCATTTGCATAGGTATTGACCCTTGGGTCATTGCAGCATGGGCAGGGTTGTTTTGAAGTAGTGACATGAATCCAAAGTAGCATTTTTCCGGACAAAATGGAGGATAATGGTTGTGTACCCCCTAAGGAAAAATCTACAAGATGACACTAGTGTTTCTTTGCAAAATGGCATTACCTACAACAAAATTACATTTGCTTTTTCAACAAAATGGCATTACCTACACTAGAGCTAAACACATTTTCCAGTGCTACAAATTGTCTTTAAATTTGAGGTAGTACAGTTTCCACAAAAAATGCTCTTACAAAATGGCGGTCCCTAACGCCATGTTTGTTCTAAAATGCTACCCGTTTGTCGCTTTATATAGGGTTTGACCTCACCCATTGTGTAGTGGAAATTTCGAGGGCATACATAGATGGAACATACGGATGCATACTTAGGGGGGCCATCCCAGTAAGTAAGTGGTGAATAGCCATTTTACCCCATACACATATATATATCATATATCATATATCCATACATATATATACCCTAGGATTCCAAAGCCTATTAAAACAACGGTCTTTCCCCTAAAGTAGGTTTCACGATTCTGTGAAACATACTTTCATCTTTGGCACCCATTCACGCCCAATCACGCTCCATCCACCATTTTTCCATCCACAAATGTATCAAGTGAAACTGGGCTTGTGCAAACAGGTTCATCTTCTTCTGGATTCACGTGTCCTCAATCAAACTGCAGTTGGCAGTCAACAAGTTCAATCAAATCGGAGCTAGGACCCGTTGCCATCGATTTGTTTTAAAAAAATCACCAGACTGGCTATCCAAATCAAGCCAAAGCTCCTTTTTCGGGATTGGGAATGCTTCATTGCTCTCAACCTGCACCCACAGGCCACATGGCCTAATCAAAAATACAGTGGATGGAGTGTGATAGAGTGTGTGACTGAATGGGTGCCAAAGATGAAAGTAGATTTGCAGGGCCTTAATTTGGTACATTTCAAGAGCCAGGTGTGCCGTGTTCTGGTATGCGCTCTTGCCATGATGCCTCAGGTTCAAAACAATTTCTGTCAAATGTAAAATGGGCAAACGCCAGCCATATCATGCCACACATGCACAAAAACCTATTTCAAAAACCAAGGTACCTTTCACCCACCGCATACTATCCTCATCGATAAACGTGTGGACAAATCGTGGGTTGGATCCTAAGTCATTCCCAGGCTACAAAGCAGCCAACACATACAAGAGGCAAGACACCAATTCTTCTACCCTATACAACCATCCAAGTTACTAAATCGCCGAACATCGCGGCAAATATGAATTAAGACCTTGGAAACATCCCATTTGCAACAATACACTAGGAATGGCTTGCAATCAGCGGATGTCATTTTGATTCAGATGAGCTGCATGCAGTTTGGGTTTCATCAACCAACGGCTCTGTTGAAGCCTGCACCAGTCAAGCCAAGTAAGAAGGGAATCCCTGCTACAACGTGATGCATTGTAAGAACATGATAATTTATCAATGATAATATATTCTTTGGCCCCAGCCTCACATGCTCCACACACAGTGTTTGGTACAAATCCACGAAACGGATGCCAACATCGTGAAGTGACACTGAAGCACGTCCAGTCCTTGGGATGAAGAAGTGTTGCGACTTGGTGCCACTTTCCTAGTTTACACCAACCTAGTCTTAAGTATGGCTAATTGCAGTTCAAACTTTGGGCACTGGTGAAAACACAAACAAAGACCTCGGATATCCAAAATCAAACAAAGCAATAATAAGGCTTTGGAATCTAGGGTGACCAAACATAGGCTTTGGAGATACTAGGCTTTAGAAATCCAGGGTGTTCCGTTGGGGACTTAGGATATCTGTGGTTCAACAGTTGAGGTTGGAAACCCAAGGTTAACCCAAAGATAGATTTAAGAGACCCAGGGTGATCCAACAATAGGCTTTGGAAATCCAAGGCAACCCAATTTAGAAAGTGTGGTCATTCCCGGGTAATCACTGGTAATCCCATGTTGTGTGTGTGAGAATTATATGGCATATTTGCTGGCTATGGAAATCCAGGGTGGTAATATGTTAGCAAATTATATGCATTTTTGTAGCTTGGAGATTTGAAATCATCCTGGGGATATCTGATATCTTCTTTCAAACCGTGTATGAAATAGTTTTCAAATGGGCTGATGAATTGAGCGCTCCAAATTTCAAGGAATGACAAGAACACTCCATTGATTAGATACCGCTAGTTGGCGGCCATGCGGCATGTGGCGGGGATTCGCCTCCATGATGGAGAAGAACTTCGCAAGATTGCTCCTTGGCAGTGCCAGTGTGATGGGAGTTTCTCCAAAGGTAATCTTTGGGGGACAATATGGGACAATTCCTTAATTAAACGATTAATGAAGTGGTTCAAGCCCCACCCGCTGAAACAAGGGTTGAACATATTGACCCAAGAAAATGGATTGGGGGTTTTCCAAATGGGACTACACCACTCTTGGGCGACCATTATTCAACTTGTGGTAAGGCGCAGTACTTGAACGTTATGAACCAAGAATCATCGCAACACTGGTGAGAACAAGAATTTGATGGTCAGGATGTCTCTGCACAGCATCCAAAAGGCAGTGGTTCAGCCACATCACAATGATTCTGCCATTGTAAGCCTTGGCAGTCAAAAGGACCTCCCCAGTTTTCTTCTTCACCTTAGCCGCTTACACATGTGGTGATGGGAGAAATGCTAGGTTGGGTGCAGAAACCAACTAAATTCATGAGGAGTCTTAATAAAGGCCTCGATGGGTTTGAAGGAACCCAAACTTCTGGTAAGTAAACCGAAAGCAAACAAAGAAATATGACATGACATAATGGATTCTCCACGTGACCATTTTGGGAGTAAAGGGTGGCTGGGAGTGGCTGATATGACGACTCCTGCAGTAGGCGACAAAATGCTTGTACGCAGCATCCAGCCGGTCATCAAAATCTCCAGCACCAAAGTACCCAAGGTCTTCAGCCAAAAGGATCCTTAGCATCGGCCAGTGAAATGGATACGAATGTTTAACATAGCAGAGCTAACAAGTCAAAACAAAATACCAAATATTCGATTCTGTGTTTGGCAGTCGTATTTTCAAACACAAAGTGCAAAACTTTGCAAAAATCAGTGGAGATTCAACGACCCTCCATTTGCTGAGAAAACCAGTCCGAGGTTTAATGTATGCATTGTACACCAACGCAGGATTGAAGGGTGCCGAAACATTGACAGGGTCAGCAACGGACCTCACTGCTGACAATGACCTTCAAGAAACATTATCACCAACAACCCTCATGGGTATCCCAACTGAAACATGGCAAACACAAGGCACCAAAAACTTGATAACTTGTAGTTAGCCAGGGTGCACAGGTTTGTGTCTTTCAAGGCGTGTGCCATAAATCCAGCCAACCCATACTCTTCAGACTCCCACCCGCACTCCTCCCCATGGTGGTTCCAATACAAGTAGCTAGGCTGGGTGCTCTTGGCTAGTGCAGGGCACCTAAAACACACTCTGTTTGCCTGCCAGCTTGCCCTGGGACGCCATGTCTGGACATGGAACTCCCAGTCTCCACGGAGCTCAGTCAGTGCCCACTTGGCACCAGACCGAGACAAAGGCTGCCCTGCACAGCTTTGTTCATGTTGTGATAAAGGCTTCCCTCCAACCCCTGTCATCGGGTGCAAACCTTCAAAGGCACTTTCTAACGACCATGTCAGCCGCTTCCATACCACATTGAGCGTTCTATTTTTGAACAATAGGTGGGTTGGGCAACTGAAGAGACACCATCTCGAAAAGCGAACCGAACATGGTCGGAAATGCACGATGTTAAGATGAATTGCAGTGATTTTTTCGAATTTGTTTTGTGACCACAGCCTTGCACTGTCACCGTGCAAGCCGACTGGAATGTGCTTGTCACTAGCTGGGCTCGATGTAGCCCACGGCTCACCACGTTGCCAAGCCGTGTGCCAGTATTTTGCAATTTCAGACTCTGGTACCACAATGCCTACCTCGTCCCATAGGTAGGATAAAATCTCGTGAGGGTGTAGGATCGGGAACTTCTGGAAGCACATGCCATGTGGGGCCTTCTCATTTTTGACAGGAACCCTGACTTCATGAATTGCCTCGGGCCACCAACCAGTGGACATCATAGATGCGCATATTTCTGGGCTAAGGTGATGATAATGAAACCCATCTACCATTTAGACTCAATCTAGACTGGTAACCTGTAATTGCAATGCACAATCGGCATCGTCTAGTATCTACAACATAACAATAACCCTAGAAGTATTTGTCAGGAACAGGGTTAAGTTAGCAGTTAACAAAAAGGGTTGTCCATTTTTAGACTATGATTTCCAAAAAACATATTTTTTGAATAATAATGATTGGAAACATAATTTTGGTGGTTTCTTTGGTGATTGAGGGGCCCAGTTGGGAATGGCTCCAAAGTAGGGGGACCAATTGATCGATATATTACATGTTGGTGGTAAACCTTTGTTTTGGTAGTTAATAATTTCAACCATAGCTACGAAGGTATTGCCCTTTCTCCAACCACCTGGGGCCTTTAAAAACCAAGAGGCAACAGGGATATCGGCATGGCGCCAAAAATCACGCACATCATTGTGTCCAGAGTGTTGTCCCAGTTGAATAACTTCAGGATGACAAGCATTTCCAGATTCCTGGGGCAAACACCCTGGAAAGGATTGGACAAGGGTCTTTGACCTTATACGGCTAGCTTTTAGGTGGACTTCTCAAAATAGATGACATTAACATAATCCAAACATTTTTTGACTTCCCTATTAATGCTTCCATTTTCTGCCCCCCCATTTTTGAAAACATCCATATCATCAAATACGACAATGACTTATCATAAACATGCTTGGCAAAGTTTTTTGAACACTATTTTTTGGCCCCAGTGGTTTCCCATCAGAACCTAACTTAACCCATCTTAAAAATGAATTCACCATCAGGATTTGCAAGCACCGAAAATGCCCACAAGAACCAAAAGTCCCATCAGATGCAACCAAGGAGCTTGAACTTGATTTCTGATTCGAGACATCGCCTTTGAGATTGAAGTTGCCTGGCCATGGGCGCAACTTCAGGGGAATGGTGGGACACAGTACCGGCCAATATTTAAAACGTGCAGGTCAAGTTGGCACGGTCTTTCCTTCACTTGATGTTAGTTTATTCTGGTCAGGGGTATGTTGCCAAAGGGTATGTTACCAGATCTCAAGATATTAAGTAATGGACAACTATAGATTAATTTGGTATATCCCCTGATCAAAACAAATAATATGTCTAGTCCCAACTTGGATTTATAAAGCCAAGGCACACCTGCCGCAACATCATCAATGTGGCCATGAAGGGTGACTGGCTCCCCCTCATCACAAAGACCTGCGTGCGTGGCGACCATACAGGGATTATACATGCTGTTGTTTTGAATAATCTGATCTATATATAAGTTGAAATTTACAAAACATATAGTTGATCTAACTTTTTGATATGTTCTTTGGCACTGCATGTGCACATGCGCCTTAGCTTCTTTTTAATCAGGGTGAGCGGAGATCAAATCACCCTCCTCGGCCATTTCCCAAATGGCTACTTGGCTAAAGTAAATTGAACACTGACAGAGCTAACATCCTCGTAGATGAAAGCCAAAGCTGTCGGCTACAAAAGATCACCCCGGGGATTATGGGTGAAGTATGGACTCACCACATGAAAACCCAGCCAATGTCCTCCAATTGATTTTCATTGAACAATCTGTAAATACAACCTTTGGGCGTTGAAGTAGTGGAGATTCCCAATGTGAAAACAAATCCAAATAGAATTGGTGTGGGTTGCACTGATTGGATCACCTGGACACTTCTTGGCTGCTCCTAGCACAAGAGGCTGGCAACGACGATCTATGACACTGGTGCGCAGCAGTGTTCCTAAGCTGCACCCAGAGTCCGGCCCAATCGCCGAATCACTTCATGTTGTAGGCTGCAAGGCACTGTAGGAAGGCAGTCACCGCCTCTTCAGCGGTGGCCGCATCATCCAGCAATGTTCCCAACGAATCCACCTGGAGTTTGATGTGGATGGATGGAGTTTGGGGGAGAACTTTTAGTTTGGGTTCACTCATTCCAGGCTGAAATCTATATCATCGGAACATGTTGGAGGGGATAGGGATTGAACTTGCAATTGATGTTCATTTCATTCAATTGGTAGAACCAATCAAATATCATAGAGGTTTTTCCACGGAGATTGGTTGATATATCAATTTCATCACTGAATCAAAATTTCAAGAAAATGTTACATTACAAATTATATTATTTGATAAACCGTAGCTATCCCAAACCCCACCTTAGCACCGTCAACTGCCTTCTGCAATTGGCTACGGACCTGCTTCATTTTGCTCAAATGCGGTTTTACTTCTGCAGTGATGGCATTCTGCACTGATGCACTCCTGGGCAAGTAATAGTGCCCGTTGTAACCAAACACGAAACACTTATTCAGTGCTTGGGGAAAGATTTTCCAAATAGTTGGCCAACATTATGAGAAGCTCAAACTTGGTAATTCTCAAGATGCTGCTACTTCAACACACTATGGGAATTCTAAACCATTTGATTCACACTTGACATGTTATTCTCGTTGGATCATGCTGCCTGAGTCGGCCATTTCAACATGCCGTGTTTGTCCTTTTGGAGCACATATAATGGAGCCAGAAGGCATTTGTTGAAATGACATGTGGAGTTAAAGATCCGCATGTGAAATTTAAGAAACAATATACCATGATGTAATGGAGAATTTGAAATGATATCTAATACATGTGATGCTGTTATATGATACTATAATCATACTATACTGTGAGGACCAGGACTCCCATCAAAGCACAAAGTTGAAAACACCAATATGAAAATCCCCCAATGTTCTCCATCGTGACCCTTACCAGCCAGGCCATCACCACCAAACCTAACCGCCAATCCGGCCAAACCAAAGCCTGGCCAAGGATCATATTGCGAAGCTTGTCATCAAGAGATGTGGCTTTGGAAATCTGCGCATTGACCTTGTTGAGCGCCTGAAGGAGTGATGCGCAGGGAAGTGGGATCAAGAGCAAAAGATCGGTAGTTCACATGTGGGCCCCTGGATCAAATGGACAGTTGGGGGAATGGAAGTAGCAAATCCCTGGGCCAACAAACCCAGCCTGGGTGCCTTTTCGTAAATCCTTCCGGAAAGCATCCTTCTTCTCTTTTTCCTTCGCCTTCTCCATTGCTTTCTCAGCTTTTTTCTTTTCACTCTCCTCTTTCTTCTTTTCATCTTCGGCCTCCTTCTCCTCTCGTTTCCTTTTCTGTTCTTCGGTTTCCTTGTTGGATTCTTCTGACGCTCCAGACTCAGATTCACTTTTCTTTTTTCGATCTTTTACGCCTTTGCTTTTCTTCGCAGCTTTCTTGCCTCTCTTGCCAGTCGAATTCTTTTTGGTCTTCCCTTTCTTCTTCTTGGCCTGTCTATGAAATGCAATCATTGTGACCACGGAAGAAGTCTTCCACTGAATTGGGGTTCCAAAATAAGTCGGAGTTCCAAAACAAATGGAGTGGTCTAAAATGGATCAAAATGGATGGTTCACGAGTCCACATATTTTTGAAAAAAATAGTGGGGTCACGAAAAAGGCTTGGAACACATTTTTTTGGAAACCCTCGTTCCAGGGAAAATTGTTTCGAATCTAGTGTACAAACTTGGTGTATATTAAATGGCCCGTACCTCAAGCTGCAACAATCCCAAGTGTAAAGTTGTAAGGAACTTTGTGGGAATTTGTGCTATACTATGCAGGATCCTCGCCCAAAGTGTGAAAACTGACATCATGGAACGGGAATAAAATGTTTGTATGTCATTGTCCTACATCACTAGTACTTACATGGCACACCATTGATTAAACAATAGGTATAATTATATGGTAGGTGTCTCTAACTGTTTTGACTGAATGAGGGATGTGCCTCTGAACCCGACGATGAGCTAGAAGACGACTTGGCAGAGCTGTCAGGACTCGAACTCTTGCTGGAACTTGATGACTTTGTAGATCCTTTCCTCTTCCTCTTTGACCCCTTGGTCTTGTCACCCTTGCGTGTCTTCTTTCCTTTCTTCCTCCTTGTCCTGGACCGGCCCCTGCTGGGATCCCGCTCAGCTGCCTCAAAGAGATTGGTCGTCACATGATCAACCGTGGTTTCTTCTCCATCCCTGTCCCAGACCAGGTATTGCCTGGTTTCCTGGGCAGGTTGCGGCTGACAATGGTTCATGTTTGGACTAGAGAAGTGTCATGTCCCCCAGGTAAAACATTTTTTCCGAAAAGACAAAAATAAATCAACACTACAAAAAAATGTAATTAGTTTTACCGGGGATCATCGGTGTCCATCCCATGTAAGTCTGGGTTTGCTCGCACGTGGGTGGCTGCGATCTCGGCATCGAGGGTCTTGGCCTGTATCAACTGGTTTACCACATCTTGGCTGCCAAACTTTGAGAGTAATTCAGCCTTGCACATCCATCGTCTGCTCCCAATCGTCCTGTTCCTCCTTTTTTGTTTTATTTGGAGGAAGAATTCTGATTGGGCCCATTGCCCATTGCAGCTCGTCCACTGCTCCAAAAGTATTTGAAGCATGGCACTATCCCGAAACGACGCCTTTTCGGGCCTTAGTTGGCAGTATGTGGGGTAATGAAACTGGGGTCACATGTTTGGATTGCAGATGTTTTCTTTAATGCATCATATGCATGTATTCATATGTCATGATATAGATATTTTTTAAAATCAACAACTATTTGGTTCAAAGTATGACACTGCTTTGTAGTTGGTGGATGTCTTGAAACCCTTTGGCCAACCTGCTTGGTTTAAAGAGTTACATTCCGCCACACTTCATGCGTGGCAGAGGTTGATGCTGTCACTACACCCCATGATCACCCCACCCATGGAATTAAACCAAGCTACTGCTAAGGGACCTCGAAAACCTCATGTATCTTGCATGGGCTTCACGTTTAGCCTTGGCAAGTCTTTCCAACCTCCTGTCCTCGCCCGAATCACCTGATGATTCATCATCACTTGGATCAGGGGGTGGTGGGGGTGCTGACGCAGCCTTGCTCACCTTGCTCACTGGTGCTGCTGACGGAGCCTTTGGCGTGGGTGCTGGTAAAGTCTTGGGTGCTGGCAAAGTCTTTGGTGCTGGCAAAGTCTTTGGTGCTGGCAAAGTCTTTGGTGCTGCTTTGCTCATCGGAAGATTGTTTGCCTGGCTTGGTGGCTTGCTGGGCGGGGGCACCACAGGAGATGCCAAATCCCTTGTTGACGGCCTCCTCAAGCATTCCTGGACTGCTTGAGACGCACGCTGTGCTGCTGGCTCATCATGTTCCGTCTTTACCTGGGTGTGCGGTGCTCCTGCTTTGACTGCAGTAGGCAACACTTGTTGGCTTTGGACATCTCGGGAAAGCTTGGGCTGGGAAGTGTCACTGGCATCAGTGTTGCTCCTTTTCATCTTTGGGGGTGGGGTCACTTGAACATCTTTGGCCCTTTGAATGGCCATTGCCTTTAGCTCCTCTGCTGTTGCTGGAATCGTAGAAGCGTCAGAATCTGGCCGGGGCCAAACGGCAAAATTGAAGAAGCTCAAGCATAGAAGCGGTTGGTATAATTATACTATAATTTAAAATGGTCAAAAATTATTTAGCAGTATCGATTTGAATGTTCATTGATTCAATACCTTGAACAAAAGGCATGTGAAAAATTCTGTTGGGTTGGTTTCACATGCCCCCTCATGTTGGGTCACTTTTGGTGTACACAATTTTGCATATGTCAAACAATTGCAAACACCACATTTCTTATGATGTGACATTTCAAAATATTTTTTAGTCATCATAAAAGTTTGAAATTACCAGCGCATACCACTGCATTTCCACAAGATGTATTTCTTGATTGGTATGGGGCTTTGTCCACCTAGGCCATGTGTCAACACCTGAACTCCATGTCCAAATCTAATTGCAACGCAGGAAGCTATGCGCAACCCTTTGGAAAGCTGGAAAGGTCTGGGGTATTTTGTGAAAGGTGACTTGGCAGAAACAATCGACCTGGGAAGGTGAGCCAGCCTGCTTCTGGTGGTGCCCTCTTTTTCTTCATGTCCTTCTTGATCTTGGTGTGGTCCGTCCTGGTCGCCGTTTTCCCTCAAAAGAACATACTATTGTGTAGTAATATTCCCAAAGAATATTATTAATATGCGTATAAAAATGATTATACCTTCAGTGGTGGAATCTGGATATTCAATTTAGTAGACAAATTCTGGGTTGGTATTTGGGACATGGGCCCTGGGAAGGCAGGCTGGGGAAATCATTTGAAATTTCCAAAGCTGAACATCATGAATACCAACATGTATCAAATGAGCCATCCAGTCCTCAAAGAATCTTCATTGTTTTTGGCTTCAAGACTGCTCTGGACAGCAGCAGCCCGCCCTTCCCTTTCCCTGGCCCTTTGCAGAATCAGATCCACGTCTGACATCCTGCTGGACAGTGTTGAACACTTGTGAAATGCCTGCGGGATCATTCGGATAGCTTTGGATCATTGCAAAAACTGAAACATACCAAAAATGAATGATTTTTGGGCTGTTTTTGGGCTTATGTCTTTCACGCCTAAACACCTCCTTTCACGCCTAAAAACCTACTTTCACGGTTTATTCACGCCTGTTCACGGTTATTTCACGCTTGCATCATTATCCAAAACTTCCCGTTTCAGTTCCCAATATTTTCACCGAGCTGGAAATTGGCCAGCATGATTCAACATGTGAAAGCACTCCGTGGCAAACCCTGGGGCATTGTTTCAGTGGGCCCAAGTTGATGACAAACAACTTAGTCTGTTCTAACTTTCATTTCTATTTGGGAAATCACCCCCAGAGTCACCCAGGCAGGCCCAGTGCATAGCATTGCACACAACCATGAATTGCTAAGCTGAATTGGCAAGACTTTGCAAAGACCATATTAGTCATCTAAGCCTTCAGACAGAATTGGGTGGTATCTCCCAGCATCTCGCTCACTTTGTAGAAAGGCACGCATCTCTGACAGCCCCGCGTGGCGCCATGCAAACGGGACCTCCCATTGTTCAAACGGATCCCAAAAAACATGATCCAACTAATGGATTAATGGATGAAAGAGGAAAACAACTCCCCATTACTGGGACCATTTTTAGACCCCATGAATCATCAGTAACAGTGTCTGAATCGAAATGGACATTTCATTTGTTAGTTGACAATGAAACCACCGAGATCCACCAAGTCCCGCCTTCGTAACCTTTTTGATCAGAGTGTCAACCAAGCCACCTGTAGATGGATAAATGGCCTCCCGGACGTTCTTCAGGTTATTGCTGTCTGCCTCAGAGCCAGCACAGTTCCAGGCGGCTAGGGGCTTGAAAGGGACCATCATAGTTTAAATTTCAGATTGGTCGGTCGTTGAATGACTAATTTAGATTAACCAATTCCAATGTTGCTGTCTGGGCACCATCCATTCGCGATGCATTGAACAAATAGCTTCTCCATATGGACGGGGATACACTTGTGATGCACGAAGTTGAAGTGGATCACCGACCCTTAGTTGAATGCAACTGTAAGGTGGGAAAACCATTATTTATGGTCTGCCAAAAAAAAACACCCCCAAGTCTGCAAACTGTCGGGTAAACATTGTATTTCGGCGACTTGTGGGGGGTCTTTTTTTGGGAGACTACTCCCAGTAAAAAAATGCCAAGTTAGGTAGATGGCAAAAACCTAAGTTTGGCACACTCGAGTCTTACCCTTCCCGTCAATGTAACGCCGGACTGTGGCTTTGCTCTTCTTGCATCGCTTTCTCACCTTCTTCGTGACTTTTCGGTAGAGACGATAGGCCCAAGTACTTAGTGCGATCAGCACATGAACAATAAATCCCAAAATGGTGAAGTTATGTACTGACAAGAAGCATCTGGAATGGGCTACATCCTCTAAGGTTCTGGGCCCCCAGCCAACTTCCAAAGCATACTGTAGGCTTTAAATTTTGATGGCCAAAGCTTCCCATATGACTTAGTTCAAAGGTGCCACCAATGGATAGTTTTTTGAACCAGTTGAAAATTGCACAACAGCGCATACATATACAACAGCTGCATTTGCGTCATGTTTGTGAAAATGGTCTCCAAACAACTGAGTAGCTAACAACCTTGTCACCAGCCATGGCCAGAAAAGGCTGATGGTTTTGCGTAACCACATAAAATATGGGAACCAGAGCATCAACGTGCTTGATGGTTGCTCCACCAAACTCAGACCACACCGGACAAAGGTCAAAAGGAGCAGCAAACAAAGTCTGCATGTGATCCTTGGCAGTGACAGTTTGTTGGTCCTTTCAAGCAAGGCGCGTATGAACCCAAATTACTGGATACTTTCACAAAACCCATAACCCTATATGGGCTATTGGGGGAAATTAAAACAATAAATAACAATAATCATTGCCATAGATGCCTCAGGAAAATCAAACATCATATTGGTGTTTCTGGAAATGGGGGATCAAAATTATGAGAACTGAACATTGAAATCATGACCTTTGTTAGGGGTCCCTGAACTTTAAATGGGAGATTACTCACAGAGTAAGACTGGTCTTTTGCCGTATCATTGGATTGCAGGTGCTACCAACTTTTGGGGGTAATACAAAACCACCAAAAAGAAATGAACTAGGTACCAAGGGTCCTGTTGGCTTTTCTCACATATTCCAGAGGGGCACCAAAAGGTCTAGCCCGCGATCTTTTGCTTGTACCCAAATTTACAAATACGAACGAGCCACAGGGTGGTCCGGCGGTTGCCAGACCACCCTCTTGAAGTTTGAGAATAAGCTGGATGCTTTTCAGGAATCCTTGCCTAAGATGTTCCGTGCCCATGATTATAGCAATCGCTTCTCTTAGTTTTCTGCACGACCGCAAGTGAATTTCCAAGACACCGACGGTGTTAAAATGTCACCAGACTCTCCAGCAACAATGTCAAAAGGTTTCCTGAGGTGGCTGTTGGGGGAATCCAAATTTCTGTTTTGAATTTGTTTTGAATGACTTTGTCATCAGATGTCACAAGATACTTTGAGGGTCCCACGATTTCAGCTTCTCATCAACTTAGTTGGTATCAGAATTCAAACATGAAAAGGACTGAATTTTGAAAGAACTCTTCTCATGATTATCGGTGCTAGTGAAATCAGTCTCCCACGAAACGCCGAATTGATAGCTCCTTTTCCACTGAACAGGTCGACGTTGACCACATCCTTGATTGTGGGAGGTAGTTGGTACTAATCCAGATAAGCCTTAAACACTGGAGCGTTGCATATGAGAACGAAAGATAGAAGCTGAGTTGAGAACACGTCGGCTTTGTGCAGGAGGGGTGTGCTCTACCACATAGTCGATGCAATGGAGACTTAGGTATACAGGGGAGTCTGACAGAAACCATTGACTGATGAATTGCCAAATGCTTCACCCAAAACACCCTCCAGATATTGTAATGTCTGACACCTGTTCATCATACAAGTTAATCTTATATATTCTAACATTAAAAATATCATCTAAAATAGTGTTTGTTTGGTGAAACATTTAACTCCCTTTTACAATCTGATGTTAGTGTTCAATGCAGCCGGGCAGCAAGACAAGTGGCGCGCCCAGGAGGATGAGAAAGTTGGCAGCTCTGTTCGTTAAGGCCAGGGGACTTTCACACCGGGGCTGATTGGTGGGCATGGCCACAACAACTGGAATCCCTAGGCCCTATGCCCTTTACCACCTATTATACGAGAAAAATGCTGCAAACAAATCACAAGTATATTGCTTGCAAATTTTGACAAACTCGCAATTGGCATTGATATTGATCAACATCGCATAAGTCCACAAAAGCAAGCTAGTACACAATCCTTTTTTCAGCCCTGTCCCCCCAGGGATCCCATCAAATGGAGATCAAATTGTATCTAGATACACGTAAAATGTCATCCAGCGGAGCTCGCTAGGGGCCTGTCAAAACAATGGAAATATTGACTTTGCATGGTTACAAACTTGAATATTCCCAATTTTGAAACATGCCCATGGCACCTCTTTGCAGAATAGAAACCACAAGCATTTAAAAATTGTGGGGCCACACAAGGGTATAAATATTTCAACCATAGATCTGACCCCCCTATGCCAGCCACCCGCATCAAGATTGGAATTGGTAGCCTTTTCAGCTATCAGTGTTTGAAACTTCTTCGTCAGAATCCAAAGAATCACCGGGCTTGATTTCAATCCAACCGGCCAAAGACGTAGCGAGGGTCCACCTCGGCAAAAAAAATAAAAAAAAATCTATTGGGATCGAATTTCCCCCAAACTCAATGAGCTCCATTCAACTCGAAAAATAAATATATATCTTCAAGTCTTCAAGTGAATTTTCAAAACAATGAAAGTTCAATAAGCACATGACCCGAAGAAGCAGCCATGCTTTGCCCATGACACACTGACACCTCGCCGCACATTCGCCTTATTTGTGGCCAAGGGAGGTCATGTATCAATCATTTCTTAAATCTATAAGATCTAGAAGTCCATACTGATCACAGACTGCTGAAATGAATGAAAAAAATACTATGGGTTGCATTGACCTGCCATCAAACATTGATCAACAAGATCAACCTTGGAATACTTCGGATGAAAAAGAAATAGTTGAGAAACAATTCAGGGATTTAGTGATCCAGGGTTGACATACTAACTTTGGAGCCAGTCACATTCAAGGGATGCTCCAGAGACATCACATCGTTCACATTCTCGATGCGCTCTTTGGGAACTTTTGACGCAAAGAAACTTTGGGTGTCCAGCCTAAGTCATGATGATGAATTGCACAACAAGTAGGTTCGGGATTTACAAAAGATTGTGTGTCAAAACTGTCCGATGGGGGCCAAATAACAGAACTCCAATCGATCCTGGCTCTTCCACCGGTGCAGGTCCCCAGCCGCTTGGCCGGGTCAAAGTGAAGGACCTCGGGCGGCCACGGTGTGGGCTGCACGGAACTTCCATTTATATAATGTTGATGGCAATATCCAATAATGATCTCTATGGTGTCCAACTTTATCCATATTCCAAATAGATCATATAATTACGTACACTATTAAATCGTTCTAGGGCTATAGGAAGTGAGTGCACTGTGATTTCATCACAGCTTGGGGCTGGGCTTTCGTGGGTATTTCCATTCCCGGGTGTCCTGCAAGTGGTTCATGGCTTCAAGGACTTCAGGTGGAAAGGTGAAGGTCTGATCATGCTCTCTCAATTCGCGCAATCGGCGCAAAGAATTTTCCTTAGCTAGCAGGCACCCAAAGTAAGATATTTGGTGGGGAGATAGTTGATCAAAGAGTTCACAATCACATGTGTGTGTGTGCGCGTGCGCGTGCTAATTTGTGTATAGATGTATTTCGTTGCACATGCAAATGCATTCAATATCATGAGCATGCATGTGAATGCATGTCAAGTGCTGGTCCTTTGGGTGTGGAGCTTTCAGGTAAGTATGCGGTGTATCCAAAAGCTTGAGACATGTCGCTAAACATAACTCAAAATTCAACTCCATTGTTCCATGTTTTTACTATTTTTGAATCACACATTGGATGTGTGAAGGTTGGCTGAAAAGTTTAGCAAAGTGTCGACACTTGAGAGTTCCAGTGCCTTTGCATTCTTTCTTTTTTGGCCTTCGCCTTTCTCCTGCTTCTTCTGTGACAACCTTTCAAACTCGTCTGCCAAGTTCTTCCTCACAGGATCTTTCGTTGCACCTGACGACTGCTTTGCAACCACTCTCTTGGCTGCACTTGCTGCCAACTTCATGGGGCTCTGCTGTGTCGGTGTCTTTTTCTTTTCTACCTCCTTTGTCTCATCATTTGTGGCATTCTCCTGCTGATCATGGGCCTCGTCCTTCTCAGCATCTTTGGGTTTTACCTTCTTGTCACCTCTGCACCTTGCCTTCTCCTTCACTTTGGCGTTTGCCTTCTGATTGGCTTCGGGCGCTGCATCGACTTTTGGCTTCTCCTTCTCTTCAGCTTCTGGCTGATCCTTCTCCTTGGGTTTGGCTCGCCCCTTCTGCTTAGCTGTGGTCTCCTTCTTCTCATCGGCTTTGGTATTTTCCTTCTTCTCAGCTTTGGCCTTTGCATTTTCAGTGGCTCTTGTCTTCTTCTTCTCCTCCTCAGCTTCTGCCTGCTCCTTCTCCTTGGCTTTGGCTTGCCCCTTCTGCTTAGCTGTGGTCTTCTCCTTCACATCGTCTTTGGTATTTTCCTTCTTCTCAGTTTTGGTCTTTGCATCCTCAGTGGCTCTTGTCTTCTTCTTCTCCTCCTCAGCTTCTGCCTGCTCCTTCTCCTTGGATTTGCTCTTCACGGCAGCTTTGGTCTTTGCTTGCTTCTTTTCTTTGGCAACTGTCTTCTCATCTTTGGGTTCCTTTCCTGCCTTCTCATCTCCATTCTCTTTTTCATCCTTGCCTCCATCGTGTTCAAACAAGGACGAGGGTGCTTGAGTGATTGTAGGGTCCCCAAGCTGATTGTCAGGCTTTTCAGGTGACATGTCTTCATCACTCGAGTTGACGAGTTCCCCAAAGGTTTTGGGAATTGGACCTTCCTTCAAACCAGAAAGATCATCGGCTTCCTCCTCATCTGCAGCCTCCTTCGTCACAGCTGTCTCCATGTGATCCGTCGTGTCATCCTTTGTCTTCCTCCTTTTCCCAACCTCAGTCTTCTCATGCTCAGGATCTTTGGATTTGTCCAGTTTCCCTTTTCTTTTCGTCTGGCCTGGCTTCTCCGCATTCTCATGGCTTTCTTTGCCCTTTCTGGTTCTCTTTGCGGGTGGGTCTGGTCGATCGGCATCGGAATCCTCTTGCTTCTTTGCTTTACGGCCTCTACCTCGTCCTCTTCCTCGCCCTTTGCCTTTCGGTTTCTTGCGGTCTTCAGACTCTTCCTCGGCTTCACAAAGTCTTCTATCGTCATCTTCTTCATTGTCGTCGTCCTCAGCTGCATCCTTCAGGGCCTGTCTCATCTTTCTCTGGGCAGCCACAATGTCATCATTGTTGCTGTTCGAAGCTTGCCTGGAAATTTTGAGAAACTCGGATGCCTTTTCTTCTAAGGCTTGGCTTGCGTACTCCTCCACTGTGATTGGGCCTTTGGTGTCGTTGAAGCATGTCGTTTGGTCTGCTTTTCCTTCCTCACCATCATCGCTATCAAACCCGCTGACTCCAACATCAAACTTTGCTTCAGCGGCTATGCCCTCATCATCATCTGGGCCTGAGCCTTCTTCATGCATCTGCATCTGCTGGGACTCCTTTGCTGGGCCTTCTTCATTCATCTTCTGAGACTCCTCTGCTGGGCCTTCTTCTTCTTCTTCCATCTTTTGAGACTCCTCTGCAGCTGCGCCTTCTTCTTCTATCTTCTGAGACTCCTCTGCAACTGCGCCTTCTTCTTCCATCTTCTGAGACTCCTCTGTGGCTGGGCCTTCTTCTTCCATCTTTTGAGACTCCTCCGTGGCTGGGCCTTCTTCTTCCATCTTTTGGGACTCCTCCGTGGCTAGGCCTTCTTTCATCTTCTGGGACTCCTCTGGGGCTGTGGTTTGGCTTTCTTCTTCCAACCCCTGCTCTTCCCCCTCCTCTTCCCCCTGCTCTTCAATTTCGTCCTCCATTTCTTCTTCCTCTTCATCCTCTTCGCTTTCGGTGTCAGAGATCTCTTGCACTTCAAGTTCTTCCTCATCAATCTTCTCAGAAGTGTCCCCCAAAAAGTCGGAGTCAAGAGTGTAGGGAAGAGTTTCAGCTGCATCGATATTTGCAAGCCTCCTCAGCTCCTTATCATCCTTCTCACCTTCTCCATCTTTCACTTCATCTTTGCGCTTCTCCGATTTCTTGTATTTTTTTTCATCAGCCTGGATCCCCGGAAGTGGCACTGGAATGGGGCCTAGAAGATTTACAGGTTAAAAAAATGAAATTGATTGCGACAAAGTGCCGCCAAAAGATGTTTCCAATGTGCTTGCTTGCAACTGAAGAAGTATCTCAAATTTCCTAAACAGTTGTGGTCGGAATACATTGTATGAGTCATATAATATATGTCAATTTTTGTTAATAGGCTTCATGCATGTGCATACGCATGCATGCATGTGTGCAGATGCCTCCTTCTCCTGCTTTGCCTTTGGGCCTCTGGATGGTCTTTTCTTTCCAGCCGCTGTCAGTAAGTTGCACGCCTACCAAGCTTCAAAAACCAAAGGGGCAAAAATCGTGAAACACAAAAATAAGGATGCTAGCGAGAATCAAAATCATATTTTTTCAACATATCTGGTGTCAATGACCTAGCCTTAAGCTTGGCATGGATGATGCTTTTGATCTTGCTCATACCTTCGCGACCACCCCTTAGCTGCATACACAAATCATCTCAAAAGGGTCCATAATCACTCATCAACCACATGACTATGTTTGAAACATATTAATATTGATCAGGAACGAACTGATCAATATCATGGTTCATCATGGTTGAAGTTCCCAACACCTCCGCAAACACACCCTTAATTCTGTAAAGTCTCCGGGATCTGGAAGTGCGTTGGAACCGCGTCATGCAGTATGAGGTAAACGCACGTTGGACACCAGATTCAAGACTAGCCCATGCCTGGCCAGATTGGTAAAGAACGGGCCCTAAAACTCACCAAACACATTCAAAGGTACTGTGCAAATTGAAAAATAAGACATAACTGACCCAAGGGCACACCACCATCCCACGAACCCTTTTCTGACAAGATGCCCTGTGATCAGCTTCACACTTCAGATGGGGATTTAATCCATAGACCATGGATGTCCATGCAAGTGCGTCCTTGACAAACAGCGCATTGTTTCTTGCCGGAAAAGAATGTCTGTAAATATATTCCATGTGCATTTCCAGATGAGATTCTGTCAGAAGCTATGACAAAATAATTCGCCACAGTGGGGATCACTGGAAGTAAAGAATCATTTGGTTTGTACAGAAGGGGGTCATACTTTTGTAAAGAGTAATTTGGGTTTCATGATCTGATGTACAATAACTAAAATAATTATTTATTGTAATTTAGAGTATGTATTTCATTAACAATTTTAATGAATGATGTCAGTGTCACTGATATGTCCCTATTATTATTTCCCTGATATTTCACCATTTTATAATCCCCAATAGTTTTCTATTATCCTTGTTTCCTTTTAGATTGCATTTCCCTATTATTATGTTCCCATTACTTCCCATCCCTTCTTGTATCCTTCATGTTCCAAGTGTTGGGTCCTCCAGCTCTTTGTCGTTGGGAAGTCTTTCGCAGAATTGACCCAAGAACTCTTGCAGGAACTGCTGATTGGTTTGGGAGCGCTCTACCTCAAAGAGGAGGATCCGGGTGGGTTTTTCCCAATGCAGTCTGGTGATTTCATGTCTCACTGACCATTGTCGTGAAAGTTGCACCTACAATTCTACAAATCGTTGAGTCTAATTGAGACAAAAGACTTCAACTTCACGGATCACATCCCCTTTGACAAGCCGATCCACAAAGGTGAAAGGTGGAACCTCAGAAATAGTCATTGAAATGGGACACAGCTCAATGCAAAAGCGTGCATCCAAGTTCTTGGTCATCATATGTAGGTATATGTTTTTTGGCCACCAGGAAACCATACCATCCTTGTCACGGAGACCAGCCTTCTTCCTTAAGGCATTCCTCCTTTCAACTATGTAGTCCGGCTGGTCCAAGATATCTTTGAAGAATTCCTTGGGCTGCTGGTGTGTCCATGTGCATTCCCTTCCTGATCCTGGATGTTACCTTTTTTTACACATTGACAGGGGATGGATCCTTTTTAATGAATTTCACCTCCCGTAAGTTTGGATGGAATGCAGCTAGAAATCCTGCAGGAGTATGACCCTTTCCTCACCATGGGCCATGGCCATTGCTCGGAAAAAAGCAGTCCACGGATGGGACCTGATGGCCGTTTTTGAACCTCAACCCCTACCAAGTCGAAGGTCTCAAATTGGAACCCCAAAAAAATCTACTGGGTTTTAGAAACCATGGTATGATAGATCGATCCATAGTCCCCCTAAATCATATGATGATAATGTGGTAAACCCAATAAAGAAAAAACTATATCGTTAAGGTTAACCCACTGATAAACCAAAATTGGGGATGCATAGTTCATTATTGGGTTTACCACATTAGAGTATTCCACTTCCCTCATCAACCAGCAGGGCAATGGGGCGGATGGCACCTGGATGAAGTAGCTGAGGGTCCTCCAAATTGGCATCGCATGCATGTCCTGGGCTGCGGTGACTATTTGTAATGATATATGACACGTGTAGAATCTGGGTGATGAGTATGACTTGGTTTGGAAGTCAGGCCCCATGGGTTCCCACATTTAGTGGTAGGAAGGACGTTTCTTGGGAAACAAAATGCTGATCAAGGCTCTCCTTTTCAATGCTCGCTTGATTCTCATATCGGAGGATCACCTAGGGGGTAGCTGCCACCAACAGCTAAGATCCGCTAATAAACCACTTATACGAGGAATGTGCAAGTGCAATGTCAACTAAGATGCCAATGCATAAGCTGTAAAACTGATGGTATTGCAGCCACAGGCACCCCCCCTCATCCAATCCACCAAATCCATATCCAATCTCGACCAAATCCATCAAAGCGCCAACGCTGATGGCAGTGGTGCCATCAAGTAAGGCCATGGGGTACCCCAGGTATGATTAAAAAATGATTGAATTAAACATCATTGTCCTTGTTCTTGATTGTGATTGCTCTCTATCCTAAGGGTTTATATCTTGACGAATCCACTCGAACATGTACCAACCAGTAGTAATTAATAGGGACACTCACTGGGAACAACTTTGAGCCAGGAAATCACTCAGTGGACATGTATGATAAATTATGCCAATGTACTTTCCTTACTAAAAACCTACTTCCCCGAAAGACTATTAAAACAATAGTCTTTGACTCTCAGGGTATATATATATATATATGATTACATAGATAAGTAATATCCCCAGTGGTGTATGGCTTACTTATATAAACTACGATTTCTTGATATTCACTCCAAAGCCCTGAGTCCAGCCATCACCTTTGGGGGCCGAGTGCACCAAGCCACTGGTCATCGGGGAATCGAAACTTGCCCGTCTTCGAAAAGGGATTCCTGCCGCCTGTCGGTTCCGCCGCCCAGCATGCTGGAAAATGGCCCAAATCGAGGATTCAAGTAGCTAAGTAGTAAATTTACATATAATATCATATAATGTTGTAGAGACATTTTACTTAGAGCCTCTCAGCACGCAGATTTCGGCCAGCGATCCAGGCTTCTAAGTGAAACCTAAAAGTCAAAAGAACAAAACTATCCGGTTTTGACATGACAGATTTTAGTTGGCGTTGTCTTTTTGAGTGCTGGCGTTGTTTGCGATTCAGAGGACTCGGATTCTGGCAAGCAGTTTTTTCTAAGTGCTTCAGATTTCTAAGTCCACACGGAAAAAAGACAGTGATTTTAAAGGGTCCAGGTATAAAATATTCTGCAGTGTTATATAATACACATGTATGGAACTGGCAAACCAGTTCAATTTTGGGATGCATGATTGTTCCAAACGAATAGATAGACATTAGATGCTACGCTTTGCATTCTGGGACAGTCGGGAAGCAAGAAAGACACTAACTAATACCGTAGTTGAAATAAAATAGCCAGCCAGAAAAATATTTGTCACCTTGTCACCTGCAAATTCAATTCGTTTTCAAGTGGCCAGCACTCCCGATACCCGGTCCTGACCGGAAGACGATCCCGCTACGATCTCTTCTAAATGTCGTCCAATTAGTTTCGTTTTCTGGTGCTTTCTATGTTTTCGACCCCTCATTCGAACTCTTGAAACCATCAGCCAAATGATCTGCTACAGTAATTCTTAATTACTACTAATTATTCCCTAATTCAACAAATTTCAACAATCTAGGCAGCCGGGAAATGCTGTGAAATGCCAATCTTTTGCAACCACAGGCGAGTGTAGGGCGTGAAGAAAATGGAGGGACTTTAAATGGTGAATGAAAAAGCAGTACCAAGGGTGCCCTTTTTCCATGCCATACGTTCGTCAGCTGCAGCCCTCTGGATCCCTCTGGATCCCTCTGGATCCCTCAGTCACCTTGCATCGTGGAGTGCGTGGCTTCAGTGTCTCCAGAATAAAGTTCACTGAAAGACATCGCATGACGACACAAGAACCTGCAGTGAACATCGCGCAACAACAAGCCCCAGTTTGACCCGGCCCCCAAGCAGTCCGAACTACCAGGCTGTTTTGCTAGTTTCCCAGAGGAACAATCTGTGAAATTTTCCCGAAACCAGAAGTTGTTGGGTAGGGAATTAGGGAATCTTCACTACAGTACAAAGGCGAAGCTTTGTCTCTGGTTGATCTGGTCGAGGTTCCAGGAAAGACAAAAGGCCCCTGGATCGTCCAGTTTGACAAGAGCTGTGCTGGAATTTCCCTGCAAATATGCATACTCTTCGACAAAGTATATTTAAACATCATGTATACAATATATATACATATATATATATACAACCAATCTGACAAAGGTCTGTTGAAACAGGGGCCTAGAGTGTGGTAACAAATAGATCTGTCGCGCCAAAATCGAAAAAGTGTCTTTCGAGGAGACTAGGTTGTTTGCCTCTTCCTGGACCCCAAAACTGAGATGATGCGACCATTTATCTCTCGTTGGGGTTCCAAGCTCATTTGGGTGTGTCGGAAATGTGGTATGCCCCAAATGGTGGGAAATCATTAGTATGTAGTGGGAACCTAAATTGAGTCGACAGAAATATTATAGAACCCCACAATAATGCAACAAAAACCCAACAATAACCATCAAAAGCCCAACAAAGAACCCATTGAATTCCACACCAACATAACATACATAACCAGAAAGGTTTTGGAGACTTCATCAGCTGACAACCTCTCAAATGGAACAGAAAAAAGAGTTTGAACTGTGGGATGTTCTTACTTTTAGAGAGAAATAATGGCAGCCAGTGCCACTGCCTTGTTTCAGGGCAATGGGATCTCCCAGGTGGATTCTGTTGGATCATCATCAAAGAATGTGCCTATGACTTGCAAAGGTTGGTCATATTCGGAGTGCCCAATTTAGACCAATACTAAAAAATCACGTTTGATCGCAATATCATATCAATTATGTTGGTTCTATCCCTCAAACTCTCAATTTTGTTTAGTTTATATCATATTTCCATTTTCCTGGTTAAACCATCTTACACCAACCATCCACCAGCAAATCGTGTGTGTGTGTATATATAATACCTGCAAAGCTGATTCTTTGACCAGGTGTTAAAATTAAGGATGATTCGTCCGTCTAACTACACTTGCCCACAAATGGCCCACCTGTATACCCTAAGCAACCAGAAACGAATTGCGCTTTGAACACATTCAACCAGTTGTTTTGCAGGGCTCAGTCATTCCTGGTTGCTTGATGTTCCAAATGTGATGTTGTCAAAAAATTGGTCATACCCAAATTCGTGGCCACTTGAATGTGGAAAATGATTATTGATCATGGGAGCCAAATGTGATGTTATTTTTAGACCCACTGGGGAAGCCATCAATCATCGGGATTGGGAATGGGGGATTTGAGCATCAGCTCCAACATGCCAATTGTTAGGATCCCAGGGCCCGAAAAAATTGAGGGACCAGAGAACTAGGGCCTAGGGCCTGAAAAAATAGAAGTGTCATGATTTCTCAGTGTAGTAATTTAATGTAATTTATACGTTTACCCCAAACTTGGATGGTTCAAAGCTACAGATGGCCCGGGATATAACCCTTCTCGAATAATCAGTCGTTGCGGCAACCCCCTTTTACAAGATCCACAAGTTAGAAACCTGGAAATTAGGAAGGAAACATGACCAAAGTACCATCCTGGAAACACATTTCTATCTTTCTGAAACGGGGTGAACATATATTGGATATTGGATATTGGATACCCTCTGATAAACGAACTCACAGGGCGCGAACTGGGAAAATCCCATTGTCATGGATCATCAAAAAATAAAACGGACAATGAACGAACTACATGACCGGTTCCAATAGCAAACTGTCAAATTACCAGAGGGTAAGTTTTGGCTGTAACTGCACCATTAAGTGCTGCCAGGCATTTCGCATTGCGCCGAGGGGCTGCCTTGCCTCGACGATTGACAAATTACTCGGCCGGGCGGAAAATTCACCTGGCAGCTGATGGAGAGCGGGATTCCCACGAAAAAAACATGCCATAGCATCCAGCAACAAAAATTAACACTGAAGCATCAAACATGTGGATTTTAGGCTGATTTCAACTACAATATGTGTGATTTCACTATATTTCACCGGCACACTTACGGATTTCACCAAAACAAACATGGAATTCAAACAATACTTGGATTTTCACTCAAATACCCTGCAAAAGGTTTTTCTTCAAAACTTGGTTTGAGATCGATCGCCAAAGGGCGGATGTTTGGTGATCTACTGGCAACTACAACTTGGATGTGCATTCCGGCTACAAATCGTGCAAACTCCGTATGTATAGATATGTATATATATATATAGATATATAGAGGTTCTTGACCACTTGGGATTCCTAGGCCCGCATATCCAAGTTTTCGATTTACTGTAACGTGGCTTGCTGGATAATCCTGGTACAAAAATATCAAATTTAATTACAAATGTTTTCACCATGAAGAATAGATCGAGCCAGTCATGAATGTTCGATGACCGGCATCCCAGCTAGCAAGTGAACAACCCTGGGTCAAAAGTCCCTGATTCCTAGGGGTGTCCCATTGACAACTGGAGAAACTAAGCCCACAAGCCAAATACTAAGTCATAGAGTTGGCTAAATCCTACTTAAAGTACGATTTCTTGAAGTTTTAGCTGCTTAATTCCTTCTTCATGGCAAAATCCCTAGGTTTGGGGCTACCAGCGAAGCGATCCAGGCCCTTGGAGGCCTCTCCGCACGGCGGCAACATCCACAGCTTGGTTTCCTACTGTGCGGAACCTACTGGCTGGCCATGACTCCAAAATTGGGTGCCAATGGACCAGAATTGTGATGAATAACTGGAAGTGTGTGGTAAACGCAATGCCATAAACCTAGTGTTTGGGGATGGTAAACATACCACCCATAAAGATGGTGATGACTTGGGGATGGTTGATTATTGGGTTTACCACATACAATATTTACACATTTACCATGATTCATCCTGAAAAGTTTGACCATTGAGGGATAGTTACACCACATGTTACACCATTCCTAACCATTATCTACAGTGATGTGGCAGGAGCGATAATACCTGAGAGTATTGAATAGTCCACCATCAACCTGGGAATTTTCTGTGCAATACACACAATACACCATAACTATCCATTTTATCTGAAGATAGGAAATGACCTCCGGTATCATCTACTTCAATGAGAAAAGTAATATCACGTTTTGAAGGTATACCAAATTTTGAACCACAGTAGTAACGCACTGAATTCATACTTGCTGAGTACTGGGATTGTTAAAAAGATTTAGGTTTCATAAGTGACATTGCATCTCAGAAAATTTTCTCCTATGCCTGGTTGATCTTACATACCCTGCAAAAATGTATTTTGGTAGGATTGGATATATATATATACATACATATATGATCATACATGGATATATTATATGGGTGTGTCTAAAAATTGGGTATGCCCCAATAAGGCTATTTAAACAGGAAAAAATATGATAATCCATTGGAAGCGGAGGTACCGTATTTTCAGACAAACCTCCATATAGTTATTGTTTATTGTTAAAGGCTGACAAACCAACATGCCAAAAAACAAAAATACCCAGATCCGCGACCATGACCAGAGTTTGAGCCCTCTGGTTCTGGCACAGTCAAGCGTTGCAGCTATCAGCTGACGTTCAATGTTGGCAGGTGATTGTTTCCATGGGTTTGTTATTTAAATCTCCCTTTTCTGTTCATTCAATCAACATGTTGTTCGGTTAAATCTACACCTTTGGGTTCCGCCGGTTCGCATTGAATTGAATTGGGAGAGTTTCCGGGGCTCAGCTATTTGAATTGGCAAATGTACTATGTATACAGCAGTCTATGCAGCTCATGAAACAGAAAGCGATCTGTAGATGGTGTACATAGCACAATCCCCAGAAGAAGACAAACCTTAGTACTGTAAAGTTTTTTGGCGCACTCACGAAAATCTTCACCAATTCTCGCCCAGGCCATAAACCAAAAAACATTGATGCTGAGATGCGTGAATTTCTCTCCAATTTTCAGATCTTCGACGTTGCCGACGTACTGAAAGGTGTAGATAACCTTAAATGAAAAAGAAGTTGGGTCCTCCCATTAACAACTGGGTTACAATCATGAACCTGTCCAAACAGTGCCCATCCAAGTTGAAACAAGTGTTGAGTGCTGAACACCTAGTGATACATACATACATACATACAAACATACATGCATGCATGCATACATACATACATACATTACATACATTACATACATTACATACATTACATACATTACATTACATACATTACATACATTACATACATTACATACATTACATACATTACATACATTACATACATTACATACATTACATATATTACATACATTACATACATTACATACATTACATTACATTACATTACATTACATACCATTACATTACCATACATACATACATACATACATACATATATATAGAGAGACAGAGAGGGGGGAAGACTATCGACATATACATATATATATATATCAGTATGTTTTCATACAGTAAATGTGCGTATATACGTGTACATACGTAGATGTATAAATGTATACGGTACATGTACATATGTATATGTGTATAAATGTTTATATGTATGTATGCATATATGTAGGTATATATGTATGTGTATATATGTAGGTATGTACATATATATATATATACAAACATATGTGTGTGTGTAAAAAAAAAACGTAACGCACTGTAATGCAGTGTAATGCAATGTAATGGAATGTCATGCAATGCAATGTAAGATTATGTAGGTTTGTGTGTATGCATGCATGGATGATGCATGTATGTATGTATGCATGTATGTCTGTATGTATGCATGTATGTATGTATGTATGGATTTTTTGTATGTATGAATGTATGTATGTATGTATGTATGTATGTATGTAATTGTATGTATGTATTGTATTGTATTGTATTGTACTGTATTGTATTGTATTGTATGTAATGTATGTATGTATGTATGTATGCATGTATGTATGTATGTTATGTTATGTATGTTATGTATGTATGTATGTAATGTAGTGTAATGTAATGTAATGTAATGGTATGTAATGCAATGGTATGTAATGTGATGGTATGTAATGTAATGGTATGTATGTATGTATGTATGTATGTAATGTATGTTATGTATGTATGTATGTAATGTATGTAATGTATGTAATGTATGTAATGTATGTAATGCATGTAATGTATGTATGTAATGTATGTATGTATGTAATGTATGTATGTATGTATGTATGTGTGTGTATGTATGTATGTATGTATGCATGCATGTATGTATGCATGCATGCATGCATGCATGTCTGTGTGTATGTGTGTATGTGTGTATGTATGTATGTATGTATGTATGTATGCATGCATGCATGCATGCATGCATGTATGCATATATGTATGTATGTATGTATGTATGTATGTATGTATGTATGTAATGTATGTAATGTATGTAATGTATGTAATGTATGTAATGTATGTAATGTATGTAATGCATGTAATGTATGTATGTAATGTATGTATGTATGTATGTATGTGTGTGTATGTATGTATGTATGTATGTATATGTATGTATGTATGTATGTATGTATGTGTATGTATATGTATATGTATATGTGTATGTATGTATGTATATATATATGTATATGTATATGTATATGTGCATGCATGCATGCATGTACATTTGCTCGAATGTATGCATGTATGTATGCGTGTATATGTGGGTGTATGTAATGTAATGTTATGTTATGTCATGGTATGGTATGGTATATTATGTATGTATGTCTGATCGTGTGTTGCACCACCAAATGGCTATTATTAGTGAGAACATGATCAACCAATGGATTTGTGGATACTCTATTTGCAGACATATGTATATAGGTAGATAGATAGATAAATATTAATTATTTACAAAGCCCCGTCGTCCATGTCCTAAGTGTTAAAACATGCTACACACTTTAGATGGATATCTTGGAGAAGCCTTGCAGGTTCCCATGCAGCAACCACTCACCTACTGTAACTGCTAGGGCCATTGGAACACCCAACCGGTATAGATTTGAATGCTTAAAACCTGAAAAATGCATCATCCAGGTTACCGGTTTGTTCACGGGGACTTCGATCGACTATATTTCCCATGAACTGTCCTATCAACGGCATAATTTGGTAGCAAAAGTCCGCATCAACGATTTTCATTTCTACTGCATTCATTTCTGCCATCCCTCTTCAGCTTTCCTGGTTCAATACTTTATTCTGATCAAATAATGCCCACTTTTCATATCCCAAACAAAAACACCTGCCATGAAGTTCAGCCCCTGCCGGTCCTGCAGACAAAACACGCTTGTGGCCACATCGCGCAGCTGGCCCTGGGGTGGGTTGTACGAGCGAGACACACCGAGCAGAATACCTTCCTGGCGTCGGGTTATGGTTGCGAGTCTGGGTGCCATTAGCCAACCCCCTAAAAATGTAAGACATGGCACCAAACATTGTGGGATGTGTGTGTGTGTTTGTATGTGCGTATGTGCGTATGTGTGTATGTCGGTATGTATGTATGTATGTATGTATGTGTGTATGTGTATGTATATATGTATGTATGTATGTGTATGTATATATGTATATGTATATGTATATGTATATGTATATGTATATGTATATGTATATGTGTATGTATGTATGTATGTATGTATGTATGTATGTATGTAATGTATGTATGTATGTATGTTATGTTATGTTATGTTATGTTATGTTATGTTATGTTATGTATGTATGTATGTATGTATGTATGTATGTAATTTATGTTATGTATGTTATGTATGTAATGTATGTTATGTATGTTATGTATGTTATGTATGCTACGTATGTTATGTATGTTATGCATGTTATGTATGTTATGCATGTTATGTATGCTACGTATGTTATGTATGTAATGTATGCAATGTATGTAAATAATGTATGTAATATATATAATGTATGTATGTATGTATGTATGTAATGTATGTAATGTATGTAATGTATGTAATGTATGTAACGTATGTAATGTATGTAATGTATGTAATGTATGTAATGTATGGAATGTATGTAATGCATGTAATGTATGTAATGCATGTAATGCATGTAATGTATGTAATGTATGTAATGTATGTAATGTATGTAATGTATGTAATGTATGTAATGTATGTAATGTATGTAATGTATGTAATGTATGTAATGTATGTAATGTATGTAATGTATGTAATGTATGTAATGTATGTAATGTATGTAATGGATGTAATGCATGTAATGTAATGCATGTAATGCATGTAATGCATGTAATGCATGTAATGCATGTAATGCATGTAATGCATGTAATGCATGTAATGTAATGCATGTAATGTATGTAATGTATGTAATGTATGTAATGTATGTAATGTATG